>UFQX01000279.1:669319-696653 GCA_900497675.1 Arapaima gigas
CCCCCCCCCCCCCCCCGCCTGACGCATTGTTGGAAATCCTGTTATTACAAATCAATATGTTACAGTGAAAAGGGTTTCCTGTTTGGAGACTTGTGAATTGCTGCTGCAAAGATGGAAGTTTTTATAGCCAACACCTTGTTAATTTCAGTGACCCCTTTTTGGCATGGGGGGGCGGGGTGGGTGGGGCTTCTTGTTGAGTTTTGTGCCGGTTCCAGTCTACATTTGGTTGTCTGACGTGAACCAGTTTGTTCAGAAACATTTAGTTACCCTATTTGGAGCGTTTAGTTGGTCTACTTTCTTTCGAAATGGGGGGAAAAGTGAGAAAACACTTGATTTGATACACCACAGTGCTTCCATATGCTGGTAAATGAATAAGCAGCAGGTAGCTGAGGCTTTGCCAAGATCCGTGGAAACGGCCAGTCGTCTTGCGATGATTACTCTTGATCTTTAATCATAGTAATTAACGCTTCCCCAAACAGCAGGTCTTTCTCTATACATAATACGTGTGGGATGTTCATCCCAAAGTAATTATTGAGAACAGTTCCCCTTTAAAGGATTTATCATTCTTTTTGCTAATGTTGAGAATGTGGATTAACACAAGGGTGCCAGAAGGCTTTTTCATACAGAAGTTTTACTGGTGATTTCCCTTGTGAAAGGGGACTGTTTAACCTTGAGGGCTTGTTTGTGTATTTACACATTGTTCCCTGATAGGAATGCACCCCCCGGGTCCCCCCCTTGCCCGGCCTATACTCCCAAGGGAAAGGGGCGCCATGGACCGAGTCATTGAATACCTTGTTGGCGATGGCCCTCAGAACAGGTAACAAAGGCAGTGGAAAGGTGATAGCAAAATGTCCTATTTGTATTTATTGTTGCCGAGCGATGTTTTCAGTCATACTAATGTTGGCTAATCTTTTACTCACCTTGTGAATGTCAAATATTTTTAGGTCATTTCTCTATTAGAACATCATGTTGTAATTGGCAATGCCTTAGTGGGAAATGATGGTGATCTTATTAGCAGCTCCATAAGGATATTCCCCAAAGGCTAGTTGCTGAAATTTTTATTTTTTCTTTAAAGATATGCCCTCATATGCCAGCAGTGCTTCTCTCATAATGGCATGGCATTAAAAGAAGAATTTGAATACATTGGTAAGATGTGTTTTTCAGTTTGTCTACACCCTGATCCTTTGATTTGTGTCTTTTAACAAGGACAGAGTATTAGGTGCAAAATTCCCTGTATTTATTGTGCCGTAATGTCACACTTTTTAATTTCAATATTGATTCAATGTTTATTTGGTGAGTCTCAATATATTTGTTTGGAGCAGTTTTGATGTTGATAGCTCCCAGTGTAATATGACACTTGGTTTAAGCCTTCAGGTGTGCCTACTGTTATGTTCTGAACCCTGCGAGGAAGACGCGACCCCAGGCGCCACGTCTTCCAGAGTTCAGTTTTGAGAGAAGCTTACGCTCCGAGCTAAGCATGCCTGGGACTTCAGCGTCCTCTGGGGCCACTGTCGAACCCTTTACCACAGGTAATCCTTTTTGTATTGTCTGCTTAGTGTGTTGTAGACGCCTGGGGGGGGGTCTTTCATAAATTACAATGTCTTTAACTGAAGAGGAGTGAAACTATACCACATAACCACTATTCATCCTGATAATGGAAAATATCCTGTTTGTATTAAGTTGAGGAGCCTAATTTCCCTTTAAAAGCTTTACCAACAAAGCACAGCCGGTATTTAAGTGTCTTTATTTTCCTTTGTCTATTTAAATTCCTCTGACTTAGCTGTACACTGAAGCAGTTGGTGAAACAGAGTATAGGAAGTGGTCCAGGCTGCTGAAAGATGCATATCGGTGTTTGTGTAGAATGTGTTTGAACTTTGAAGTTCCTTCAAATAATTATTCAGTTGCTTTAGATTCTTTTGATTATTGATTTATTTCACTGCTGAATTCTAATAGCAGCAGGTCATTACAATGGTAGGATAAAATCAAATTCTTAATAAAATATTTTAATATCAAAATGGAGAAGTACATATTCCACAGGCTGTACTGCTTGCACTGACTTGCTTTTTTTGCATTTTGCGAGCTTATGAAGGAAACTACAGCTACCATCTTCCATTTTTAAGTTTATTATAATTAAATGCTTGTGAAAAGGTTGATTTCCTTAATAATAATAATAATAATAATAATAATAATAATAGTAATGATGATGATGATGTGTGTTGTTTTTTTTTTTTTTTTTTGAAGCAAAACACGATCCATGACATGTTTTGTTCTACAGACTGTAGAATCACAGTTTTGAATAGGAGCAGATCCAGCCCTTGGAGAATAAAATTCTTTGTTTCAGGTTGGCTCTTTGTGGAGAAAAGGTTTAGAATGTGAGAAGTCACATAATAGAAAATGGGTCCTTATTTGTTTCACTGTTAATAATAAAATAAACTTCCACAGAAGTAAATTAAGATTCTGTTCACAGAGCACAGTCTTGCGCTTTCTGTTAATATACCTGCCCCCCCCCCCCTTCCCAGTTGCTCTCCTGCTTCTCCATGTGACACATGGCTTGCTTCTCATGGCCTCCTGGCCTCTTGTATGGTTGTCATCTTCTTTCAGATACTTATAATGGAACAAGCACTTGTGATTGTATTCTGCATCTTAGGTATTTTAAAAAGTAAATGTACAAAGTCTATCATCACCCAGAGCTCCCAGTAGAACTTGCAACCACTGTAGTAATAATGGGGTGTAAATATCTGCATGATGTAAATAATTACCAAATCATACCACTTTATACACAGTCACTTAACTGCTTAACCTCTGCCCACCTGATTGCTCAATCCCCCCCCCTCCCCGTTCACCTTACCTTTTTATTATTCTGCCCGAAGCCAACGCACCCTCTTAACCTTTGAGGGGATATTTGCATGATCTTGTTGCTGAACATGTCAGATCCAGTGAGAGGTTAAAGCCCCCCCCTTCTCACTTGCATTTTATCACCTCTTGATGCTGTTTTGTTCAGTCAGCCTGTAAAAGCTTTCCCTGCTCGCTTATTAATTTGCACAGTTTGCCAATGTATTAAACACACACTGATGTTCTGTGTTTCCTTTCTGTGCACTAAGACTTTCTTTCAGACCTCAGTGATCAACTACATCTTTGCTGTGGATAATTGGGAGCTCAGAGTGGTGTGAAATCATAAAAACGTCCTCAATGCATCATCTGCTCAGAGCGCTCATTAAAGCTGGTATTAATCCTGATTTCCACCCCCACCCCCCAGATGAAAAGGAGTCTGATACTTCCACTGCACAATCTGAAGCTCAAGCAAAGGAAGCGCAGCCAGAAGAGGAGGACCCCATGGCAGAGGAACCTGAAAGGCCCGAGTCTGAGAAGACCAAGTTGGAAAAATCCGAGGATGAGCATGACGTTTCAAACATGGAAGTCGAATAGTTTGTCGTTTAGCACACAGAGGTTAAATTGGTCTAAATGATGGGGGTTTTTCATACATTACATTGCTTTATTTACATGTTTTGTTTTGTTTTGTCATAGTATATGTTGCAAGGTGGTTTACAAATACAAAAAAAACGCAGTAGTAAGCTGCATAACTGATACATGTGCTACATCTTAAAGGTTTTTTAAGATGCTTGTTTTTATATGTTTGCTTATTTCCAGTATTTATATTTGCATAAAGCAACACTTCTGTAAATAAGTTTCTGAAGTACTTAAGGCGCTTTGATTAATGCGGTGTGAAAATGTTGCAAACATTATTACTGAAGGTGGAACAGGGTTTTTTTTTTAAAACATCATAGGAATTTATTTTAAAATATGTAACTAGTGTAAATGTACAAGTAGATGCCTAAAACTGTTGGGTGTGTTTTCAGAAGCCTTCAGGGGCCGATCAGATTTACCCCCTTAGATAATCCCAACTGAGTGTATGCAGCACTAGTCTTGTGTTTAATATTAGCCTGAATTATTGTACAGGTTCTGGGCCTCTTTGACGTGAGTTTCTTCCTCCATGTTCACACAGGATGGCCCACTGATGCTCACAGTCAAGCTTTTTTTTTTTTTTGTTTCAGGAGAGATGTGAACACCGTGTGTGCCTGGTCAGTTCTCTCAGTACAAATTTAAATAAAAAGAATTGTGTTAAGGCTGCCCCCCTCTTTTATTTTAATTTTTTTTTATTTTAATGTTTTCCTTCGTGGGCGTGAGGTTTTAAAATTAGTCCATATCTATATGGAAACTTTTCTAAAAATTTAAGTCCTTCATGCAGTCTTTTGGCTTCTTTACGGTAGCGGTTGGATATATTAAAATGTCATAAATGCAGCTGTAATTGTTACTTTGCATTATGAAGATTAGATTGTTGACACAAATAGTTGTGTCCTGCATTTTGAAATGGCCCCACTTATTTATTTATTTATTTATATTATAAAAAAAATTTTTTAAACATCTTCCTTTTGCTGCATTTCATGCTGTATATAGGGAAAGTGTTTCTTGTTTTTGGATATCTTCTAAATCTTAGTTCACTGCACTGGAAATAATGAGGAATAACAGCATGGCCATGTGCAGCCCTGGTTCAAAAAAATATATATAAAAAAACTACATGGGGGCTTGATTGAGAGGGAAGTTGTATTTACTTCTTAACTGCTTAAATCTTTTTCTGCATTTTTACAAAAGGATGTGACCCAGTGGGTATTTTGGACCTGTCATCTCAGTTGCCTCAGTCAGAACTGGGAAGAAAAATATTTTTTGTGAGCTCCACTTGACTGATCACTGTTCAGATCATTTTCATTATACTGCAGTTTTCACAGCGTTTCAAGTCTTTTTAGTCGTCCCTTTCCTAATTTGCATCTTATAGTGCCGTACAAGTCTTGTACACACACGGGTGCATTTTAATTGTGGGTCACTCCTCATTCGCAAATCCTGCAGTGATGACTGAACCGTTTGCTCTTTGACGGGAGGGGAAAGCAAGACCATCTCGTGTAGAAATTAGGTATTAGCCATGTTAGTGGACTGATTTATCGCTCGCCTGCCACCCTGTCAATGTGCTATCTGGCTGTGTCACCAGGGAACACAGAGGGACGTAGAGAAGAACCCGTTAAGGCACATTCCATTTTCATTAGCCAGGCTATTTTAGCTTGTGATCATTTTATTTTAGCCCATTGATCATTTTGGACAGTGTTAGATAATGGCTCTGAGTTGCAACCCCAGCCAATCTTGCTTACTTGACCCTCTTCATTTGCAAAAAGCGTGTCATCGCTGCTGCAAAGTCACCCCCGGCCTTTCAACGCAACCTCTTTATTTTCTCCACATAGCCAAGAAGTGGCCAAAGGGGTCACCATCAAATATGTTTCTTTGGAATTTGATAATGTATGTTTACAGAGACATGACCTTTTGGGCTTGGTAATGCATCAATGTGACATGAACAGTAACCAGCCCAATCGCACAGCCCTATGTTTGAGTTTGACCTCTGAGCAGCGTGAAGACGAAATAATTTGACTTGGAGAATGATGTTTGAATCTTCCAGCACAATGGTATCGTTGATCAAAAACGTGCATGTCTCCATTTAGATGTTAAGACGCACGATAAATCTTAAGCTCTATATGTAACACTGCTATGTACAATCAATCATTTGTACAAGACTGGCATGGTTTGCTTTCAGAGGTGTTTTTTTTGTCTAATATTTATTTTTATTGTTGGATACAAGGGTGTAATTCTGTCTGAAAGAATAGATTTCTTTTTTCCCTGTTTGAAATCCCTTTGCATTAAATGTGACCGCTTACGTCGCGCCTTAGTCTGTTCCTTGTCTTAGAGAATAGCAAAACAGTTGTGCAGAACGCTTCACTCAAAGCCGCACGAACAGATGGTGCGAGAAACAAATTCGAGCCAACATAACTCAGAAAAATGATTCACGTTTAGTTAAATTTATCTTCCAAAACCATTCTGTAACAATCCTGCAGGAGTAACACTGCTCCAACGGATGTTCACTAGAAAACAAGCAAACTTTTGCTATTTAAAAACTCCTTTTCACGTCATGTGCGCCGTTCGCGACGTGCGCCCGGGGGGGACGTTCGACGACTGAGCCGGCACGTCCGATCTGAAGGAAAGCCTGAGCAGCACCAAGGGCCACCGACTGTCACTCATGCCGCCGCTCCGCATAGCCTCTGGAAAAGACCCCCACCCCCGCCCCGTGCCAGGGACACGCAGTAAATGGATTAACTTTGCAAAGTCCCTGAATCACCGGTTGTCCAGAGAGGAGAGTGGATTCATCTGCTCAGTGTTATCAGCCAGGCACTAATTGATTTCAAGGATGACAAATGGCATAGAAAGCCCAGCACAGTGGTAATTCTGAATCCAGTATGAAAATGTACAGAGGGGCCAGTGCCAAGGTCCATAGTTCTTCTCATATCCATCTCTCACATCTCTCTGCACCTGCTGGGGCCCTTGACTCAAATTTATACTGATCTTTTATTTATACCCTGAAAATATGGCAGATAAAAAACATAAGTGTTCTTGATATTGTGTTTTGTCATATCTAGCACCCAAGATTGAAATCCTGAGAAACAATTTTCTGAAGAAATGAAACGGCATGGCCTCCTGAACCCATGAGGAAAATAACCTCGCTATTTGGGCAGAATATGAAACAGAGGCACAAAATAAGTAAAATAGACAAGTGCACCCGGCGTGTCAGTTTTCCATTTGCCGCCTTGAGGGGCGAGCACTTCTGAATTCCCTTAGTTTTTAAAGGAGCCTCCTAATGCCATCCCAGTACGTTTGTATCAAATGCCGTCATAATGTCCATCTGGTGCAATGATAATTCGAAATGGAATTTTTCCACGCCCGCCGCGCGGTCCCCGGCTACAGTCGGCTCCCCGGCCAATAAAAACTGCGCATTTTAAAGGCTGAAATTCAGCCTGACAAGTTGTTTCCAACAACAAATATATAAATATATAATTAGATTGTCACAAAAGCAATTTACATGCCCAGGTTGCTTTATGAATATCAGAGTTCACTGTGGGATGTTGACAACGGCATCATTATCGAAGTCGTTTTATCGCACTGCTGTCAGAGACACATTAAAATCAAATTAAAGATTTAAACACAAGCTTGTCTCCATGACTTACATTAAGGATTAGCTTTTGAGCAGTTGCCTCCTGCCTATTAGCTCTTGGCTGCTTGGTCTCTAAATGCCATAAGACAAAGTTGAGAGGCAGTAATATATCTGACAAAAGGTCATCAAGCACAAAGGAGGCACTCATTTGAATGGAATTACCATTATAAATTAGAACACAGCATCCAAAATACACATTGAAATAAGAGGCTTTTTTTAAATCATTTAACACATTGTTTTCTCTGTTCAGAAAATAAGGAGGAAAAACATGTCATGAGAGGAAACTATTTTTGGGGTTCTTTATTTTCTGTGACTCTGCACTGAGAGCCAGAAACTACAGTGCCTATAAAAAGTATTCACCCACCCCCCACTTTTTCACGTTGTCGTGGAACCAGGCTGCATCTTACTGAGAACTTTAGTGCCTCGTCTTCACAAAGTACTCTGTAAAGCCAAGGTTCAGAATTAATTTTAAAAATGAAAAAAAAAACCAAATTGCACACATTACTCACCTCCTTGCTTTGAGACACTCGGTTACGTTTGAAGTAACTGTCTCTCTTCTCCAAGTCGTGTCCGCTTGTGTGCCACCGATGTGTTTCGCGTGATTCTAGAATAAACACGTGTCCGGGCACCACCCCCCGACTTGGTTTTATTTTCAAGCAAACTGGACATTCTAGATAGTGAAGCCCAAACAGCAGTATGAGACAAAGTTCTTGGAAAATTAGCCGTCAAAGCAAGGATTTAACAAAACTTCATGCAAGCGAAGGATATCATTGAAAAGGTGTAACATGTGGACCGTAACTGGGAATCGGCCCAGAAGTGGCTGCTTTCCAAAACTGAGTGTCTGCAGAAGAAGTAAGATATGCCACCAAGAAACCTCCGACAACTTCCTTTCTCAAGGAAACCGTCTTCCATGAGAAACGGGGGAGAAGCTGTGCGTGAGCCAGCAGCAGCACCCCCACTTTGTAAATCTGGCTTGTGCAGAAGGGTTATAAAAAGTCAGACTTTTGGGGGAGGAGGTAAAAACTCATGGGGGAATTCTTGTGATTCCAGCTTTCAGCTGATTTGCTTTTGGCCCAGAGGGCTGTTAGCTTCCACATGATGAGTGCCATCCGTTTTAGCACTGGGGTGGTGATCATCTGTAGGATGGATCAGAGAGCTTCCTGTGAGGGTGAACAGCCCCACTCCCTTGGGCCACTCCTGGTTCACACACTGAGCCTTTCTTCAAGGTGGAGGTTGCAGTAGGTAATTCTGGCTTCATTATTTTTAAAGGCCAGGCAAACAGCATTTTATCTCCATCAGCTCAACACGTGTACCCATAACAGCCACACCTACGTTTCCTCAAACCCCAGTTTTAAGGGCACCGTGAGTCAGAACTGCTACACTGACATTTCACTCTCTGTAATATATTATTTCTGAACACTGGAAGGTGTTGTTCCTTTAGGAAATGTTCACTCAGATATGCTGTTTGCAGAAGTGTGCAAACCCAAAGCATTAATCCTTCGTAAAGCGACGCGCCACCTTTCGCTGTAGCAACAGCTTTAGGTCTTTTGGGGTAAATTCACTGAAGCAGATTCAGGTCAGTCGCCTCATCATTGTAGACCACAAATTTGAAATAGTGTTAGAGATTCATTCATCTTCTCCGCCTGAGCCGTTTCCCATGTTGTGTTGGTCTTGTACAGAGGACCTGGGTTTAAATCCCACACACCCTGGATCAAGGCATTTACCCTGAATTGCGACAGTAAAAGATACCTGAGTGTATAAATCTTTGAAAGTAGTTGCACTTTGCGGGATGCTTGGAAGAAACACGACGGACTAATTAAATAAATAGTTGTGCGTGAAGTCACTGCCCTGCTGCTGAAAGGTGAACTTTCTCACCAACTTTGGTTTTTTTTTAAATCGGTCTAAAGCAGGTTCTCTTACACTGTTTCCCAGTGAGTAGCGTTTCTTTGTGGAACTGTTTCCTTGCACTCCATCAACCAAGGTGAGAATCCCACTTCCTGTTGTAGTACTCCAACGTGGGAAATATGCCCCAAAATTGTTGCGGTAAAAATTTCCCAGCCGTATAAGTTTGTAAAGTCGCTGTAATTAATTTAACATTGCAAGTGCATTTGGGGTGAACCTTGAGCTAAACAAATAAATGTCCAATACCTGCTAATGAAAAGCAACCCCACAGCATGGTGCTGCCACTACCATACTTCACCACGCGGAGTGATGCATGGCAGTGGTTTGTTTGGCTTGCAGTTTGGGGGCAAAAGATTTATGTTGGTCTCATCCGTACACAAAGCCTTGTCCCACACCACAGCTGGATTACTCTCATGCTTTTAAACACTCTCCGCACTTTTGTGCCACCTTGCTGTTCAATCCAGTGTTGTACAAAGCTCTTGATATGGTTGAGTGAGGTACCATTTCCTTCTCTCCCAGATTATGAACTCTGACGCACCTTCAGAGTGATCGGTGGTCTTTCTGTGGCTTCTTTCCCTCTTGGACGGCTGAGTGTGGAGGTTGTCTTACTGAGTGCGAGAGGAGGTGGTTTTGATCCCTGCTCAGTTTTGCTTGTTCTGTCCACAGGTTACCTCCTACAGTCCAAAGACATGTGGCTCAGGTGAAATGGTGACCAAGTTGCTCATGTGCGTGTGGTACGTTGCTCTGGTTTATGGGAGAGGGAATGAGGGAATTTGTGTCTGTGCATATAGATTTTTACACTGGTGTGGATGCAAAGGAGTGAGTAACATACTACATATTATTGATTGTAAGCTGCTTTAGAGAAAAGTGTCTGCTAAACCAATAAATGTTTTCTCTGGAAGTTTTGACGGATGGACTTTTCTAGACGCTAAGTCCGTAGTGTGATGTAGCTTCTGCTTCCTGACAGTTGAGTCAGTAGCACCTGCTAGGATATTCATACCCTTCAACGCAATTTTGTACCTCCTTATAATTTATGCATTTGCGTTATTTTAACTTTTGCAGAATGCTCTCTAGTCTTCATTTTTATACATTTCCTTCAGATTTCCAGCCTGACTAATGATCCCTTAACAGTGGGGATTTTATCTCGAAAATGTGACAGTTATTCTAATGGTTCATAGTTACAGGCCAGTTGTAAGGCAATTTTGTCCTCATTAGACCAATTGTTTCTCATCTTTGTAAACTTGAAGCTTCCGCAGCACAGGACTTGAGTACCTATGCGAAAAGGCTTTAATTTTTTTTTTCTCAGAGGCGTTTGCTAACATAAAAATAATTGTCCGCTTAAAAATGACACATTGGGCTTTGAAATAAATGTCACGTGTTGACATTCCAGCATGTCGTTTTTGACTGAGGAAAACGTGCGGTCGAGGGTGTGAATAATTTTGCGAAACAATTGGTGGCACTCAGTGCTCCGGCTTTTTGGGTATATATGGCAGACGATATATGCTGGCGCCGATGTGAGGTCCGTGTGAGTTATAGTAATTCTGCACCATGTTCTATTCTTTTACTTTGTCTTTCACAATCACTTCCGTGTTCTGTTTTTCCCTTTCCAAGAAAGAAAGGGTGACATTGAAAGCCCTTCGTGTGGCTGTTTTCTGTTTTACTCCGGTATCTTCCTTGGGCTTCTTAGCCTGGAGATATTGTAAATCAATGACAAAGGAAGCTGTTGGTTTAATCCTGCAAAGGAAACTTCTCTACTTAGTCCCTCAAAAATGCAGGATGATAAATGCGGTAGCCAAAGAAGACACGGTCACGCAGGACTTTGGATTCTGGTCAGGGCGCAGAATTTGCTGGCATGGAATAATACACACTGCTGGCACTACCATGTGGAAATCATACAGAGCATCTTGAAGCCAGCAGGTTCATTTTATGGCTTCATCCATTACTGTACTGTCATTGTTAATTGTCTTCTTTTTACCTCTGCAGGATTCTACAAATTGGCCATATCGAAAGTGACAGGAGGAAGAGCATTAAGCACCTGACAAGATGATATCTAAGTTCAATTTCCTACTCTTCACCTGATTTATACCTGCAGAAGATAATTTTCCTTTCTGTCATAAAGAGCCCTATAAATCAGCAGTGCTTATGGCGGAGCTGCATACCAGGGTCCCCTGATTTGTTTCCTCTGTGTTCACTATTAGGAAACCATCAATGACACATTTTCCCTCTTCAAACAAAAATGATCAAGTCTAATACCTGCAAGATTAGGATGATTAAGAACAAAAACAGCACCAGAGTGACTTGATATAAGCCTCTATCTAAACAATCTGCTGCAAACTCAATAAAACGGGGCCTCTTTTCCCGTTGACACCATTATCCATCTGTTTGGACAAAATTGCTGTATCATGGTATAAATCTGTGATACAAGTGACATATCCTCTAAAATAAAAGGGAACATTAACTGCTCTATCTTCTGGAGGCCCTGGGACTGCCTGGCTATAAGCTCACTCAAGTGTGATGGCAGTTATTCTGTGTTTTACTAGGCTCCAGACAATTATCCTTTGCTCCTCTGCCTGCAGAAGACAAACTGCCAGGGCTTCAGCTGAAATGATCTCAAATAGATTTTCCAAAATGTCTGTTGCTCTATTGCTTCCATACATTATTTCTTTTAAATGGATCAAAAAAGAAGATGCTAATCCCAAACCCAGGGCGTGTTTTGAAGCCCAAGTCATACGTCTGCACCTTTCGCTCCCTTGTGTTTCCCACCCCCGTTAAAACGATAGCCGGGCTCTCCCAGAAAGTGCCGGTAGAAACCCACACGTAGTCTGAACCAGCCATCCCTTTTCATTTCAGCTTCAGTTGTTCGCTCCCTACTCTTCCAACATAAATGCAATTTACGGGGTCTTCATAAACACGCAGATTGAAAACTATAACTGTCTTTCAGAGGCCCTGGCAGGGAGGGTCGTAAATAACTATCAATCATACCCAGCAACCGGACATCCAGCTCACGCTGTAGGACTGCGGTTCTCATTCACAGAACCTGGCACGTGATCGCCGGCTTTTTGTGTGGATGGGCTTTGAAACTGGCACCAGTTTTGACGGCAACGGGCCCTCTGCTCACGCGAGCCGGTGAGTGTTTGCGTGATCTCAATGAGGAAAAGTCCGCTTCAAATCACTCGCACCGCGATCGTGCCGGAAACGGTCCTGCTGTGTAAGGTGCAGCACGTTTTTTTTGTTTTTTTTGGGGGGGGGGGTGTGATTTTCACCACCAGCAGCAAAAGAAGTGGTGTCTGCTTTATCGCTTTTTAGCGGTGTGTGATGCATATTGCGCTGTAGACAAAGAAATAAAAACCAAGTGTGCCTTTATGACATACTGTATGCTACTTTTTTATTTTTGCAGTCAAACTAAGGGAAAACAAACTTGGGTTAAGAGTTTATCATGACTGAAGAGGGCAACCTAAGACATTAAGATAGTGAGCTGCAGTCAGCAGTACAGTCCTACACATCTATTACATATAGCTGGGATATCTTAAACACCCATGCATGACTCAATCCATCTCTGTTTGCTGGAGACAGATTTTTCCAGATGAAGTTATGCAAAAAAGTGCCGCAAACGTGCAAAATTTGTGCTGAATTGAAACAACCGGTAAATTGAAAAGCTGCTTCACTGATTTTTGCTGCTTAAATGAGAAGAATTCACCTCTTGATATTTCTTTATTGTAGCACTGGCTCTTTATTTTGTGTTCATCGTTTGTCTGTTTGATCGAGCTGATGTTTGGACGCCCTCGATGGCTTGAGAAAGTATGGAAGTAACTGGTTGGGAAATGTCACAAGAGAAATAAGAGAAGCTGGCAGTAGAAATTTTCACACAGTTCATTTTCTCACCTTTTGTCTGTATTCACGTGACACGCGTCACCAGAATCGCCGGCGCTGAGTATCTGGAATCAGAAGACTTTGTGCAAAATCTGGGATTAATGTTCAGTCCAGTAAATTTATTTCCATGGTTTTGCGACAAAAAACTGTTAAGCAACCAAACCACAACAGCAGAAGCGACAATAATAACAATCATAATAAAATTCTTAATGGCAGAAAGTTTGCGTTTGCTGTCTTTGTACCGTATCACCGTTGTTCTTCAGTCACACTTTTAGTCACAGTTTCTTTGGTAGCCTAATTCAGCGGTTTATCCATGTCCGCCTGAGATGGCTGGCCTGTGATTTAACAGGAGTTAAATCTCAACAGGAGTGACTCTGTGTCGACAACTTGAAAGTAGACCAAGCGGCTTCGGCCATTTTCTCATTTTATAGTACGTTATCTGGAGGGACATGTTTCGTGGCTTCAGGAAGTCAGCGAAAAGTCCAGAGCCCATCGACAGCCACCTTGACCTCAGGCCTAACAGCCGCGTGCTCCGAAGGCCACGAAAATGCAGCAACGTGTGTGGCTCAAGGCCCAGGGCAAACTTGGGTTATGTATATGTTAAATTATGCAAATGTAGTTTACATCCTTTGCAAACGCCTCTGAAAAACATTTTGTTATTATTAACACAACTTGTCGGACTTGTTACACGTTAGTTAGTTACTTGTTACATTGTCATTCTGTGCGTGATATTATGTTACGGCCCCTGAGGATCTATATTGCAGATGAGACAAGTTAAAAATGAACTTTTTCTGCATACCTGACTGAGGATACTAGAATTATCACATTTCTCCATCATGGTAAACTGGATAGTGGGTGCAGTGCCAAATACCGTGATTTCACAGAAGGCCAGCGTTCCCACTTACCAGCAAACTATAGATGAACCTACAAAAAGGCATTTAGAAAACAAGCAAAAAAAAATCTGAGAAAATAAACTTGTGCAAAAGAAGTGTGGCGTAGCAAAGGCTGAATATGGATGGGGCTCAAACCCTCCCCAGAGGACTCCACCCCTGTGTGACAATACAGCCTCCCGCCATGACAAATCAGGGACACACCTGCCACCGATCTGGCGTTGGCAGGTTCGCTCGCTTGAGCCGCACATGACACGTAAACAAGGGATGCGGCTCACGGCGTGGCTGTGAAGCCCCTGCGCTGTTGCACTTACCAAAGTAATGATGTTCATAAGCCTTCGAGTGGAGAGAGAGTTTAATGCTGTCATCCTCATCTATGTTAACCCCATATCTCTGCCATACTAATTGCTATGAAAATTTGCCAGGTAGCCCTTTACAGATTTATTCCCAATTGCCAACCATAATTAATAGCTTTACAGTCTTCAAGGCCATAATGCTCATGAGTTATTAATTAGCAATTCATTTTACAGAATAAATAATACTTATGATTGATGATGGAACTTGTAATTGGGCTCTGAGAGTAATGCTCTGGGGAGAGCCTTCACTTGGAAGTACACGTATTAACTGCAGCAGTGGAACAGCAACTAACTCCAACAATAAGAGGGGCCACGCTGAGCAACTGTGGCACAGCTGGGGTTTCCCCATTCAACTGCAGGGACGAGTCAGTCAAGGCAGCAGATGTCTGCCCGGGGCCGGGAGAAAAAAGACACCGATTCACAGCCACGCTTCCCTCGGTTCGCTCTTACGCGGCGTTTCTCGCGTTTAAAGAAGGAGGCCCGGCGCGTGGTTCCGCCGGCGAGCGAGAGGCGCCGCGACGCGTCACAAAATACCCACAAAATGCTGCGTTTGGAGACACCGGGATGGTGCAAGTTAATTATTTTGTTTTCATTTTTTTCAGCGTCTTTCTTCGCTGGTTATGATTCGTAAACGCTCTCATTTTGTCGAACGCTCGTGTGCGTTTGCTGAAAATGCTGGCGTTTGGTTTAGCCTTCTACAGTTTATTTTGGGAGGACTCGCTGCTTTATGCGCCTGTGCACAAGCGGGGTTTTGAAACGTGCTCCCGCGGCCCCCCGCCGTGGAAGCGGAACACAGGCCTTTCCAGCCGCTCGTGAGCTCCTTCTCCTTCTCCCCCGGTCGGCTGCCGCGGTGGGAAGGGCCACCAGATGCTGCTGCCAGATAATTGTCTTTGTTACGAATCACGCGCCAATTGTTCGTCTTAGCAGGACGGCTGACGGCGTTTCGCACAAGTTTTGCACTTGCTCCTCGTGCCAAATCTGCATAATGAGCCAGCGCGCGTCACACAGTAGCTCGTGACACGCAATTCCAGCTGAAGGAGAACGACGGTTTCAGGAACCGATGTGGGGTGAACTTGTTTTCGGAGGACGTACGCCTTTGCCGTGACGTTTCCGTGTGTTACACCTCTACTCCTGACGCCGCGCGTAACGGTGGCGTAACTGACAAAGCGATAGGCGACAGCCGGCTGGAACAGCACTGGAAATTTGCGTGAGTTTACAAAAAATCCACCCAACTGCCCAAGTTTACCAACCTTTACTGAACCTGGTAAGCGTTTCAGGTTGTTTATAATGCGCCTTGTTTCTGGGGTGATGGCTTTGCGTCCAGCATCAGCCTACATGTGGCGCAAAATAGATCCTATGGTTTAACGCAGGGTTAAAGAGAGATCCGGGCTCGGCTGAGTAAGGATCCGTTAACTTAGTACAGTATCGCGCCAAATGAGTCGAACCCGTCTCCACAGAAGGCCGCCGCGAACAATGGCAGAGTGTCGCTAATCGGAGGAAACCTCGGGGTTGCTAAGAGACGGAGGCCTCGGGGGGCCCGGCGCCGTGCAGTGTGCCTCTAAATGACAGAGGAGAAGTGTGAAAACTCAACCCGCCTTTGGCTTGCTATCGATTTTACACCGGAGAGCCAACCACTGATGATAGGCTTTTGATATATTTTCCCTCAACAGTGAGTCCCTCTGAGTATTACTAGAAAAAAATCTGTCAATATGCCTCTATTATGATCTCTTGATCTGTGGCCATAAAAACCTTTAGCTTCAGCCCTTATTATAAAATAATGAAAAAGGCTCTTCTGAGTCAAGTGTGGCTGAAGCTGAGGAGCACTGCCCCCCCCACCTCCTTTTTTTTTTCCAAAAACATTGTCATTCAACTTAGAGAAACAGGTCATTTGCATGCTGCAAAATAATAGCGCAGACTTCGAGACCTAATTAATTTGATTGACTCGCAGTAGGGAAGGATCAGCTGTGACAACATGAGCCTTCACAATAAATACCAATTGATGGGCAGGCCGCATCAATAAGGCCATCACTGTTCTCTCTCACTTGTCACCAGGCAGGGAGTGAGCAATAGCAACCCCCTGCAGACTCTCTGCTAAGCAGTTTCTGCCCTATTAGCAATTTATAATGGTGATCAAGAAGTCGTCAGCGGCGAATCAAGACAACTGTCTGGCCCGCTGGTTAATTGGCCTTGTGTTCAGTTTTTTTGTGATAAATGGCTTGTGACTACTGTGGGGTCTCGTGGATTTCGTCGTCTTAATAGGCCAATATGATTAGATTTACCAAACAGATACCGGGGTCAAGGATAGGAGAGAGGGTGCAAAAAATGTTAATTAATATCAATAATGGCCAATTATTAGCGAGACAGAAGGATTCATGCTAGCTGTGTGCTCTAATGGCTCAGCGCTAACAGTGAGGAGAAACAGTGGCGAATTAACATAAGTGTGTATGCGCACTGCATGGCGAGGCCCAGCAAACAGCTGTTCTGTTAGTTATTCAAATAGAAGCCCTGTTTGTGTCAGAGGCTGTAGTTGCATAATCAGCTATTCTTCTTGGCCGTTTTGAAGGCACTAACAATGCCCCTGTGGCCGGTGTGACTCCTCCCTCTGGGTTTTCCGATCAGACGTGACCCCATGTGTACCTGGCATTAACAGAGGAGTTAAACAAGCGTTTGGTTAACACACCCTTGCAGCCGGGGAAATGAGCTCCGGCAGCCTCAGCTGAGGCTTATTTGCCCGGTTGTGACGCCATGTGGGAGACTTTGGTGTCATGGGGGGTGCAGATGCTGGGGCAGGCGTGTATACATATATACAGTTAGTAATGTTAGGTTCATGAATTATAAATGCAGTAAGGGAGAGTTTATTCTATGCCGCGGGACGCAGCGATTGCCAGTACAGTTTATTGTGTGTGTTTTCCCCGTGTCTCATGCAAAACCGGCAGCTCCTCTCAGGATATGTTGAATTTCTAGGGCCTTTTTGCCAAAGACATGATTTATTCTTGAATAAATTCCACGCCGATACTGAATAAATGCATGAAATCAGATCGTACAAAAGAAGAAAGGGCTATTCAATTACTTTAAAACGGAAGAACTCTCATGGGTTTAATAACCATCCCGACGAAACCACAGCGGACCCCTGGTAGCTTGCTGTAAATTAATTCTACCTTTTTTTGTCGAATACTATTTTCTCTTCCGGAATGAGGGATGTTGGGTTTCTTTTATTAACTAAATTAGCATTTAACAAAAAAGGTTAAAGACCTGTCTCACAAAGAAAGTCTTTCTAATGCATTGCGCCATCTTTGCGGCGCTGTGTTAAAGTGTCTTACTGACACCGGTGAGCTTGTCTCACAGTTGCACACTTGATAATATACAGAGAAATTTGGTTACCTGAGTAGGTCTCATACCCGCCTGGAGGGCCTCTCTTCTGGTTTAGCCGCAGATTTTAAGAAGACAGGGAGCAGCTGAACGCCCGGATGCTGCTGGAAATGTCAAGCGGTGACGTGAGCCTTTGTCTCAGACTCAAGGCTTTTGGCCATGTTGCCCAGCTTTTGCGCTCATCATCTGCAGACTTTTACATTTTAGCCGCATAGCAGGTTTTTATGCTTGCAGAAGACGTTCCAGGTTATGAAAGAGACGCGCGTTCTGTTGGCGCCCCACGTTTCGTTCAAGAAATTTACAAGCAGTGCACATCTTTAATGATTTCCTTATCCGCTTCCGTCCGTTATAAATAACATCATCTCATCCTCGTTCATGGGATTTTTCAAACGCTGGTTAACTCTTTGACAAAGTAAGGCTCCACAGTGTGGTTTCAAAAAGTTCGCTATGTAAAAAAAAAAAAAAAAAAAACGTTAAAATCGTCATTGTCCAGTACAGACTGATGTGCTGTATGCTAAGCTGTGGTCTTGTGCTTGTTATTGAAGTTAAAAACATTGGGGACCAACACTAAATTCCTTTTTCTCTTTTCACCTTCTTATGAAATCCATTTCTGGAAATATGAAGGTATAAAAAAAATGTGTCTATCCAGTCCCCCCTTTGGGAGTCGTAGTCCTCAGGTTCAGCCATTAGTACCACATAGAGTATTTCCACTGGGGTCAGTGGCAATTTCAGAGGCGTATAGGAAGAACAATGAAATATTTTCTACAGTGTGTTACAACATTGGTAGGACTACAGTAGAAAATAATGGTGCCCATATATTTGGTAAAAAAGCAGGGGCGCCGATCCTGCGTGTTCTTCTCGGTTTAAATCCCTGGTTTTGATGCGGCTGCCAAAACAAAACATTTTGCACAAAGTGCTCTTTAAAGCCGTGTTTTACAGCGTGTCGCGATGGACGACACGGTAAGTGAGCGTTCACGGTATCGTTTGCAAGTGTAATATTTGCTGATTTATCGCATCACGGACTCATCATTCGCACGAGGTGAACGCAGAACGGATTTTGGTCAACTTTCGGCTCAATTTCCACGAACAAAGTCCAGTGGCTGTGGAATCAGAAACGTGTTTTTTTTTTTTTTTTTTTTGGTTCTGGGGTCAGAGGTCAGCTTCCAAAAGCGGCTGTTTTGATCATCTCGGATTTGCACTGACACTTTATGAACGGCTGCGTTCTTAGTGACTCAGTGCTTTCGGACAATTGAACCCAGCTGCGCTTAGCTGTACAGCCTTAACTTATGAAGTACTAAAAAGCGGGAATGAAATGCATAAAATGACATTATATGTACCTAAAGTACGTACATTTAACATTTTCTTATTTAAAAGTCAAACTACAACAGTCATTGTCTTTCCGCGCTGTGACCTTCTCTATTATAATGTTCAGCATGTAATTCCCCCTAAGGACTTGTCATGTTTGATCAAGGCTAGGAGGTTGTGCTGGTTGTAGTGTCCGTATCTCCCCGTCGCACAGCAGGTGACGGGAGACCGCAACGGACAACTCCACATCTCACCTCTAGGCTAAAACACACTCTGAATGCTAGTGAACACACTCTGCTGCCTCGCCTCATGAAGGACAGCATTTTGTGTCCCTCACACGTGAAGGTGGCTTTAAAATATCTAGCTTGCTGTGATTATATTAGTGCGATAATAAAGGCAGCACGGGAAACGTGGCAGAGAGCGTTTCGACGTGGGTGTGAAACCCCGCGCACCGGGTGGAGTTTTTATGATCCCCTGCGTCTGCCTAGGTTTCCTCCCACAGTCCAAAGATGCACGTTTCAGGTGAACTGGTCAACGCTGTGTGTGACTGTGTACGTGTGGCCACCCTGAGATGGACCAGGGTCCCATCCAGGGTGCTGTTCCACAGCCCAGATGCCAGGGATTCCAGGACAGGCTCCAGACCTCTACAACCCTGACCAGGACTAAGCAGATCATAATGATAGATTGATGGACGGAATAATTTAATATATTTATACTGCATTATAACATGTTTTTCACCGTACAGATACTGAGCCAAGTCTTAACTACCAAGCTGAACAGGAGGAGGTTTAGATAAACAACTACAAAGTATTATTATTATTATTATTATTATTATTATTATGGATGAATGACAATGCAGGGATGATGATGTTGAATTTTTGTGACAAGAAATACACCTTTAGCATTACCACGTAGGTTAGAGAAATGTACAATGAAATATTTCAGTTAAAAAAAGCACAGGAATGTTTTGATTTTTTCTTTTCTTTTTTTTGGCAAGATTGTAGTTATTAAAAAACGGCTCAACATATGTTTTTATTCACATTGCTGCATCCCACAGATTTCCTCCGCACAATCCACGAGTGGCAGCACCCTGCGCTTCTGCTGTGAAACGACGGCTGCGCTCCGCTCCGTCTCTGGGCCTCCGGTGTGTACAAGTGCTTTGTGGTGCGTGGCTCGTCTCTTTTTAAAGTTGTTGCATTCTGGTTCCTATTGAGTGCAGCTCCTCTGTCCCCTCCGAACAGTCGGAGTGAAGACAATGGAGGCATAATGATAGATCTGTGTACCTACCATCTGTAAGAGCAGCTGCTCCCCTGCATCTGTACAATATGCTGGAGTGCGGAGCCTCAGTAATCTGCATAATAAGCAGAGGGCTCATCCCAGTCTAGTTAATAATCCTGCACAATCACTGCACTTCATTCTCTCACTGCGCCTGGAAGTTTCCGTCAACAAGCTGTGTGGCAAAACCAACATTAAAAAAGGTGCAACTTCAGACTGAAATCAGCTGGAATCACACTTTCATAATGAGGAGCTGCAGATTTTTTATTGCTCTACTCTCTGTTAGGATGACTGTTCTCTCTCTCTCTCATAGTTTTTTTTTTTTTGTTTTTTAGTGTTTTGGGTTCAGGAGACAAAAGTGAGGGAGAATAAGGCAACACGCGATGCTTTCCTTTGTCCAGCAGTCAATAGGAGCTGTAATAAAAACCCAAACACTGGAAAGTGAAAAGGGAAACTGAAGTGAATTAAATCACAGTTTTCGCTCCTTTACGGCGTCCAGTTTTCATCGGGCAAATCAGTTCAGTTTTATCTGTGTTGAAAAAACGGTCACTGGCTGCGGAAGTGAATCGTTTTCAGATGTTAAAAAGGTTCCGTTATGCAGGAACGAAATAACGTAACTCGGGATTTTTTTAACGTTCCTACTAATATTAGCAATAATACACTATAGTGTGAAACACCTGCCGTGTGTCAGTGTCACACGAGAAAATGGGGGAGTAACAAGGTTCAATTTGCATTTATATGATAAGAAAAGGCGCTCAGTTCCTGAAATAAGTGATTGATACAAGCAGTTAGTGTTTTTAAGACATGAATGATTGTGCTCTGAATAAAAGAACAACAAACGCAATTAGCTGTCAAAATAGTCCGCGTTGTCACTATTCATTTTGCCCCAGGCTGTTTCCCCCATTTACTTTCCAGTATTAAATAAGCACAGCACAGCCTCTAAATCTTTGGAGAAAACCTAGGTATCCACATTGAGGAATGAATCAATTAGAGATATGAATGCTAAGCAGTGAAGTACGTTGCGTTTTCCCATCTATTGATATGGTGAGTTTAAATACGTATTAAATAAGTCCGGCTTTGAGCACTTCGGTGAAGTTTAATTAAATACCTTTGGGTCTGAGGGTTTTAAGATTTTCCATAAAATTCTCATTTTTATTAATTTAATCCATTTTATTAAACTTTCCAACACGCTTCAACCAGACAGTGAATTGATAGAATGAAGGATATACTGTGCTATTGATAATCTGAAACCTTTGGGGGTTCGGCAGCATACAGTTGCGTCGGGGAAGCTTATTATGAGGGGCTGCTTTGTTGTAATGTGGACCCCTTTCTGTTGCAGGGTTGCCGGATAAACGCCCCCTCATTTTAAAAATGCAATCTGTGCGTCTCACTGGGCCGATAGTCCGGCGCTGCTCGCGGCCCTGTTTAGGCAACTCGTACCGACCGGGAAAAAGTTCTGGACCACAAATCCTTCCGAATTCCCAGCTTTTTGAACTCCAGTGTGGCAAATTTGTACCCAGTCCCCTTCATCGTTTCCACTGTACATATAGTCTTTGCAAAATACGATGTTTAAAAAAAAAAAAAAAAAATCACAGTAGTGATTAAAAACCCATTTTTGCACAAAGCTGCAACTTCAGACTGAAATCACCTTCATGTTTTTATAGATGCCGTGTATTTACTCCCCAGCACTGGAGAAATGGACACTTAAATAAACAGAAGGTCCAGAGCTGCATGGTGATGAAACCGAGATTCGGTTCCAGCTGAGAGTCAAGCGTGATGTTGCCGTTTACCTGCGTTACGTAACACCTGAACACGACCGGCCCAGAGAGGAACGACAGCTCGGCAATGAATACAGACTGCGATCGCTCTGGTTTTCATTTGCAAGAGTGTCCTGTCAGCAACCTGTGCATTTTATCGCAGTCACGTCAACAAACGTTTTCTGGCAGCGGAACGCGGGGACCAAAGCCGGTGTTCTTCTGCTCCTGCACCAGCCGGCGCACGCATGAGGGCTGCGTAAGAAGCAAAGACAGTGAACACTAACCGCACTAGAAAGCAGCATGTAGAAATCCACCTAGGTTCTGCTTAACCTCTGAGCCAGAAGGCCTGGGTGTCGCCCGGAGTTTGAGCGAAGGGAGGAAGGCCTGCTAGTCAGGAGTCATTAGAACTCTGTGAAAACTTCCCGGCAACCCGCTTCTCCACATAAGACTCGCCATAAAAAGCCATGAGATTTACGAGGACCTTTTTCATCCCAGACTTAGGCACCATCTGATAAACAAGCAATCTTAGCTCCAGGCTAAATGATGCTCTTTGAGGTCCTGATTTACAATGCTGTGAATGATGTATATGTGGTTCCAGTTTCAGGGCCCTGCTGTGATTAGTCATCCGTGAGCTGAAATTTTTGTTGTCTCAGATCTTAAACTTGCGGGCAAGAGGATCTTGAAAACGAAAGAATAAATAAATGGTGCAGGTTTCTTTTGGAGTTAATGGCTGGGGAGAAATGAACTTTGCGCAGATGCAAATGATTCGTGGCTTTCGGTAATTTCCCCTGATTCGGGCTGAATTAGGACCACACCAAAACGTTCTTGCCTCCCTTGTAAAGGAATGCACGAGGACTCCGTTCTTTGGGTGTGCATTCCTGCGAGGTGCGATTAAATGGAAAGCCCTTGATGTCGCACGCTTTCTTTGTCGCTAATAAATGAGTCACGGATTTTAAGTGGCTCAGGCTGCTTCCCCTCTTATCTGTTACGGCAGCGAGCCGGAGCCTGCGGCCAGACGGACGCACCCTTGCAAAGTCTCCCATCACCCTGCTAGGGGGGTCTCAGCAAACCGCCAAACACCCCCTGACAGGGTAGATGTCCTGCGCTTCCGTGAAGACGATAGGCTGACGTGTCTTACGTCTTCCCAAGTCGAGTTTATTTCCCCTTTGGCACAAGTTATGTGAGGAGCTTTGCTGCTTAGCACCATGTTTTATCTAAATAATGCTTATATTTTGTATCCGTTTGCCTACCTGGATATTTTACTGCCACACCCAATGTTGTGAGGCCTGGAGGCCGGCCTCTTCTAAGGAGCAGACTGGCACCTTCACCATATAGGCCTGTGTCCTGAGCCACTGTTGTTACTGCAGCCTGGAAAGGTGTTTACGTGTCTTCCGGTCCTCGCTCCCTTCTGGGGACCAGTGACAAGTCCTAATAAATAGCAGGAGACTCATCAGAGGCATTTTCAGCTTTGGTGCAGCGTGTGGAACAGCAGCGGATTCCCACCCGTTATTTCCGAGCGTATTCCTACAATAAACATTCGAGTATATCCACGCGAATGAATAAAAGCATTATTATCTGGAAAAGAGCAATTCGCTGTTTCACCAAGCGCTTACTACAGACGTCTACCGAGAAAATGGCGGAAATGTTTAAAGTTTAAACGTGTCGGCCGGACTCCTTCCCAGCACCATGTGTGAAATGTGGGTAAAAGCTGCCAGGAGTGAAACGGATTTCTAATTCTAGGCGCAGTCGTGCAAAGGTCATAACGGAAGCCATACGCGGCAGATATTGCGGCGTGCAGACAGCTTCATTCGACAAGTGCTGAGGAAAACAAATCACCTGATGCTTAATTTGTGACATGCACACACTTGTGTATTTACAGGTTCGTGGTGCGTGGCAGGAACTTCTGCAGCTTGTATATTAACCAGTGAATTAAGCTTTAATGTTAACATTACATAAATGAAAAACAGCCATTGATCATTTCCGGTGTGAGTATTACAGGCTTTTTTTTCCTTTAGCCATTATATCTCATTTCTTGAATATGCAAATGATTATTTTTACTGTGCGATATCTGCGTAAAAGTGAGATAAATACAAATTATTTCTGTCTCACTGCCGCAATGACAAGACGATAATGAATGCATTTCGTAATGAGGAATTTACACTCCTTTTCCTTTTTAAAGCGGCCGCACAACGGATTAAAGACCCGGGTCTCTGCTTTATCGCGTAAAATTTATCACGCGCTCTTTTTTTTTTAAAGATTCACTGAAATAATTATTCAGGATTTTACACTTTATCAGTATCATTTGATGATAAGAAGCATAAATTTTACCGCTGGCAATTTAAAATATAATAAAATTAGGAAACAGCCATTAAAAGCGGTTTATTTTTTCATTACAACGCGTGTATTTATACAAACGGAGAAAACAAACAGGCCGCTGTGCTCATTACGCCCTTTGCTGTTAAGTATCACCGTGGTGGAGGTCTCAGCTTCAGTCAGCGGCCGTGAAGCGCTTTGCTTCTCGGATCCATACAGGACCACTATACCAACGCTGAGCAAGATATATTTTAATGGATTTCAGATGGTTTTCAGCGGTATCGATCCTGCGTGTGGCTCCATGCCAGTGTGCGGCCTACAGAATAACAAGAGGTTCAGATCACATGCGCAGCACATGACAGTGATCCTGTCTACTGTCCACGATGGATTTTAATCACCGAATGGCCACCAGGGCTAAGCTCCTGCTAGATCTCGCACAAGAGCTCACCCCACAGAAACACTCCATCACTGCTGCGCTTGTTTCAGTGAGTAGCATTGATTTGCATTTGATGGGATTGTGACCATTGACTGTGGCCTGCGCTGTGTTAGCGGTGAAAAAGCATAAACATGGCACTTGGAACAGATCGAGGGGCTTTGTGGCTGGACACTTTTTTGATAAAGAAACGAGTGGAATCCAGGGCGCCGATCCGCTAAATAGAGCAGAAGCTCCCACGCGCATCACCTTCACGTACCTGTCTGAGCCACTGCGCCGCAGGAGGCCAGCGGTGACTTCTGCAGCGCTTCGTGTCGTACGCAGCGTGTGTGTGTGTGTGTGTGTGTGTGTGTGTGTGTGTGTGTGGCAGGACAACGGGGGGTGGAGGGAGGGACACACTTCTGCTGGGCGATTATGTCACGCCCCCCGTGGAGACAGCTAACATAGATTTACATAACGTAACTTTAAATATAGTACAAACTTCTGTTTCCACTTAATTCATGGCGCAGGTCAGCATAGTGGAAGGAACCCTTAGCAACGCAGTCATCTTCCTTACCAGTCGCTGGAAGGTTTGTTTCACTGGGGAAAAGGTGTTATTGTTTCAGTTCTACAAACGCCGTTGGCGTTAACATCTACCTACGTTTCGTATCACCGTTTCATCGCCGCACAGAAATAATGCAGGCAAATTAATGGAAGTTTAGAAAAAATGAATTGGTCTACACGAAAAGTCTGAACTTGCCTAGTTTAAAAAAAAATGGCTGTAGTGGTAATATTTATTTGTTAAAAAGGAATGAAGCGATTGTGATGAAAATGAGTAATAAATGACGAATTAATGAACAGCGGGGGCAAAAAATATTTGAAGTTCTTCACGTCTCAGAATCCTTATTAAGGGACGTGGTGCCGGAGAAACAGCGCAGTGAGTTATAAGCAGGATTTTCCAGAAGGACAGAAGTGATGGTGAGCAAGTCGAAGGGCTGGGAGTGACTTTGGAAACTACTGTGTGTGTAAGAACACACGTTTAGGTTTATATTTACTCGGGTAACTGGATTTTTCTTCGGCCCGATTGCTTCCCTTCGGCAGATTTATGATGCAAACCGGCAGCGATGAGCAAACAGCACCGAACACAATACCGGCTATTCAGTCGATTAAACGGCCAAACAAACGGCGACATGCAAGTTACCAGTTTTGGTAACCATATCGAGGTGTCCACCAGGAGATGAAAGGCTTTACTGAATCAGGACCTGGGCTGCATTGTTCATGGTTCAGGCTGTAATCTAATGAGCAGAGACGTTTTACAAAACAGACTGTGTTATCAGCTGCTTAATCCTGTCCCTTTCATTTGGTTTATTGGTTCATTCAAGGGGGTCTGCTGACATCCCCAATGCCCTGTTAAAAGGCCCCCGCATCACAAGTGAATCTGGAGGGTTCTTTACACAGACGAAAGGCCCCTTGCCAATCCGGCATCCCTGGGGGCCTGTGATTTTCCTGTTTAAAGTGGCTTCTGTCAACCCTAATTTGTCCTTTGCCTCCACCCCTTCAGAGGCGAGCGCTCGGGCAAATTTTCACAAAAAAGACAACATATCCCCTGCTTTTGTGCCGCGGCAAAGATTACGGGACACAAGGTAATGATTACAAGGCCGTAACAAAGCAACGGCAACAGAGTCCTCGTGTTACACGGGGCTCGCGTGCGCCTTCCTCGGAAACGCGGCGCCGTTTCTACACCCGCGTCTCGGAACGAACGGACAGACCGCCCCGTGTCCCCTGCTCCGTTTCGGTCCTGCTGGCATTCTGTACTATTTGAACACATGTAAAAATACTTCATTTAAATGTCAGCGCTGTTTCTGCAGGGCCACGTCATCAACTGTTTGTTTGAAGTCGTTATATAAATACTGAAATGTATGCATCTATGACAAAAACACACACACACACACACACTAATGGTATTTGCGGAGGGATTGTCTGCGAAATGAAGAGAGGGGCAACTCGGTGCGGCAAAGTGGCGCGTGTTGAATTAATGAATGCGATCCCATCATCCCGAAAGCGTCCCAGGAATTCGACGCGGAGACATTCGTTTCGGATGCGAAAATCCAACTTTCAATTACTCACCGTACCGGAAATGAGAATTGGAGAGCGGGGCCACGCGCTTCTGGCGGAAGCCAATTCGCCCACACCTTCTGTGGGCCTGTTTGTTTGTGTACAGGCCTGATAAGAGCTGGATGATTGCGAATAATAGTTACTGACATGATTTGTGGCGGCTGCGTGGACAGTTTTACCAGGGTAACAAAGGAGAATTGCACTCTTTTGATTTATCTGCCTTTGATTTCCAAAGGAAAATCAATGAAGCAAAGTAATTCTTCTCAGCTGCTCAGCCGTCCACTTCGATGAAAAGGCCGAGGACGAGCAGTCAGGAGACTTTTCTCTTCAATTATTCCTCGCTTGTTTACATTAGATTCCCCGAAAGAGCCGTCGTGCACAAACTTGGGGCGCCGGTCCACTTATGGAAGCAGCTAAATACGATTTTACATGTGAGGCTGGAAAGAATCAGTTATGGGGAAAATTGTTCGGTGTCTCCGCCTGGAAGCCAATTTTCTCGTCGTTGTTTTTTCACTCTGTGGCGAGAGGAGGAGTAGGGAAATATAATATACATAATTCATATGCCCCCCCCCCTTCTCTTTGGACTTTGCAAACCTCTCCGTTTGTCTGAATCAAAATTAACGTTACACTCTCCACTGGGGGGGGGGGGGGGACACTCCACGTACAAAAAGGGGAAACGCCCTCGT
>UFQX01000279.1:696659-784645 GCA_900497675.1 Arapaima gigas
GGGGGGGGGGGGGGTGACACTCCACGTACAACAAGTGGAAACGTCATCGTACACTTTCCTCGGGGCGGGTGGGCAGCGGGGGGCAGAATCGCGCTGTGACCGTGACTTTATCGTCCCACAGTTGAATCTCTGCGCTCTTCACACGGGCCGGAAAATGAGCGGCTTCTTGGAATAAACTCGAAAAGTCGTTTCTCAGATGCTCACCTTCGGTATTCGCGAATAAGAGAAGCATCTTTTGAATTTGGGCCCCCCTCGTCTTGTTTTTTTTTCCATCATTTGGGGGACACAGTTTAATTAAACTGTCTGAATCAAAACACATTAAAGGCGATCATGTCGCCGTTGCTTTAACAGAGTCTTTAAGCCGCAGATCGATGTGATCCTCACAAGGGACCGACTCACCTGTTACCGACGCCCTGGAGACTTACTGGGATGGGGTCGGGTCAAAACCCATCTCCCGTCTCAGACTCGAACTCGGCTCGTTTTTTACTACCGGACAGCAGAACATCACCTGAGCCCCGCTGAACCCTGCTGCTCCACAGCAAGAAACATTACATTCGTATTCCTGAGAAATTAGGGAAGAAAGGAAGTGTTTGGCAATTTTATTATTAAGGTGTAAACCCTAAAATAAGTAAAATATTGGACAGTGAAATACACGCAGAATTCCGTGTGATGTAAATATTTCTCGGATGCCAAAGGTTCTGTGGAAACACACACTTCACACTGGTCTCATTCAGCCCACCAGCAGCATCCAGCAGAAGACCCTCGCCCCGCATGTACTTCAGTACCGAGGACGTGGTGCTGGGATGTAAATTTCACATTTTAGCAACTGTTTAATCCCAGCACTTCGTTTCACTGCAAACTTCAAATTTTACTGTGTAATGTGGGTACAGCCACGTCTATGTTCGCTTTTTAATGGCCGGTTTTATTACTGAGATTTATTAATATGGCCACGATTGCCTTATTTTCAGTATTACCACAGCTATTGCAAAAATAATGAAAAAAATCTCCCTTAAGGAGTGTTTATGATCGCAGTCAAAATTTATACGCTTATTTTTCCGGTAAATATAAGTGTAAAACGTTTTGTGTTTTCGATTGTTTTTTCTTTAGTGTTTTTATTTATATGAAACGTTTGTGTTCTGTTGTTCTGATCAGTTAATCGGTTTTTTCTTGTTTTAACGGTTGGATCTCTTAGACAGACGGCGACCAGCTTCCGTAGAAATTTAATGACTCTTTTTACTCTCTGAGTTTGAGAAAGTGTGTGAAACACGTTCTTATTTCGCGAATTTTCCACTTTCGGGGTTTATTTTATTGATATGACCGTTTGCACACGTTGGCGCCTCTGAAAGGTTCAGTGTGCAGTGAATTATTTTAGGAACAACATTTATTTTTGTTTTGTTTTTTTTTTCGTGGGATTCGTGCTGTAACACGATGCCTGTTTTATTTATAATTTTAGGAACGACCTTATTCTTTGTTGATACGTCTTGAATGAAGCCCGTACCGTCCAGGTTAACCTGCTGTGTTGAATATAATGCCGTGAATTATTTTTCCGTTAAAAATCTTGCTGGTGACATGCGGGGGGAATGTTGAACTCCGGACTCACGGTGTTTTAAGTTGTGAAAAAGGCCGAACAGCGTGTGAAAGAAGCGCTGCGGTCCGGCAGGTATAAAAGCTGTAGCGCCCCCTGGTGTTGTCCTGCGGGGGCGGCGGCCCCAGCAGCAGAGCGGAGAAGCGCCCGCTGTGCCACTGTTGTCGCTCAAAGTCACCAAAGAAGAATTAATGTGCGCCACCGTACAACGTGTGAAGCTTTAAACGTGAGCAAATATCATACTGGCTTCCAGTTTGAATTCCCGCACCATAATTACAAACCAGCAAAATATTATTGCTTCTTTTAAAATAGACGCATTAAACAGACCACCCTCCCCCGTCCTGTTTGTGCGTTGCTACCTGGAAATCCGTAACTGAAATGAGAAGATCTGGCCAGGAAAGGATTCTGGTGTTTCGAATATGTAGTTCTACCAGAGCGTTGGAGATGACGAAGCGGAATCCAGCCGCTCCTCCGCAGCCAAGCTTCGCTTTGCCATGAAGGCCTCGTGAGGGTCTGTCTGCAGCTCCTCCGGAGAGCGGCCAGGTTAGCAGAGCCGCTGTCAGCGAGGAGGCAGAGGGGCACTGTGGGGGTGCTCCCCTCGCTCCCGGCACTCTCCTCTGGGCTGTGATGAGAGAACACCTGGGCCAGGGTGACCTCGGTGTGGTTCAGCCTCCCTGCTGGGAACACCAGGGCCAGACACATCCACTGCACCGCCTGCACTTATTAGGCCATGATGGGGCTAAGCAGGCCCATTAGGGGACCCTGCTGGAGGAGCCCTGGGCTGGGCTTGCAGGTGGGAAACGGAGGCCCTGTTCTGTTTGTTTAATTATGCCCTTCGTTTTTGGGCTCGGTCCAGCATGTGCCCCCCTATTAAGGGGTTCATGGTCAATCTGAAACCACTTTGTAGAGCAGAGGGGTCAGCCGAACGTCCGTAACATGACGCAGCTGGAAGTGGGGAGGAATTATGTGTCTCTGTGATTTATGGAAGTCCTTTGTGAAAGACTAAAGTATCGAAGGGCCGGGAGCTCCCCCTCTGTCGAACGTGTCTGCGGACAGTGCATCTGTGAGTAGATGCTCTCCAGGTGCGGGGGTTTCGCCCCGTTTTTCACGGACCTCACATCGCTTATAGATGCCGCGGCTGAAAATGACAGCTCATTGTGCTTGTAATACGACTATGGACAGTAACTGACTAATAGTACAGTTTTAATGCCCTGTGCCGAGCACAGAGTGAGGACACACACCCACACACGTGCACGCACACACACGCATATAAAGAAGTGTTGGTTTCAAAGCAGCTTCTTGTCCACAGATGTAAAATATACACATTTGTCCAATTCCAGTTTGTTGAAACCACAACAATAATGACAGCTGTCTTTTCTGCAATCGGCGTATTTATTTCAGCTGATGTCCGATTTGTATTTGTGTCTACACGCGTGTTCTGCTCCGCCGCATTTACAGCACGTACACGTTTGTGAAGGAAAATCGGTCGCTTTCGACACGACTGCACCGCCGTTACACACATGTAAATATGAAGTAAGAGGCAGCGCGATAAACTGTGCTTTATCTGCTATATCCGTTCAGCAGTTCACATTTCCCAGCCTATCTCGGAATGCAGAATGACAGAACAGCACACTCAGATGTTGTTCTCGCGCGTGGAATTGACCGTTTTGTGTCAGCTCTCTCGGAAAGAGCTCAAGGCTGTATAACAGCCCACGGAGGAACGGCTTCCTGCTTCTCCCCGTATCTTTTGATACCGAACGACAGCAGCAAGCTTCACCTAAGGGTAGCGAAGCAGAGAAATAATGGTAGGCCTCCGCGTCTGTGCGAAGGCAGGAGGAGAAACGAGGGGCTTCGCATTAAAAGTGCCTTCCCAGGTAGCCGACATGACGCGTCTAGTCAGATGTAAATAATGACAGACGGAAGCCATCATGAGGTCTGTGAAGCGTCCACGTGCCGCCGCGGCTCCCTGTGTAACCTTGCGTTGCCGGCAGCCCCCAGCCCTTCCAGCTCGGGAGATCATTTAGAAAGCAGAGACTAATGATGCTGCCAGGCCCCAACAGCAGTCGGCCGCATTTGCATGAGTTTGGATCCGTTAAGTAGCTCCAGGTCGCTGCCGGTGCTCACTTCTGACAGCTGACTTCTGACATCCATTTCAGCTCTCAGCACGCTTCATTTTTCTCCTCTGCGTATTTGTAAATGAAAGAAATACATAAGGCGGCTTTCTCAATCTTTATCCTTTCTATTTGTGTTCCTTTTTCTTCTTCTCCTTCTGCTGGGATGAAGACGTGGCTATTGATTCTGCTCTAATGTAAACGCATCGCTTTTCGAAGGAGACTGTGGCTAAACGAAGAGCTGCGCCGCAATTTGCTGTTCTGCCGCATTTTGTAATCCCTCCCTGTTCAGGACGCTGGGTTTGAGTTTGGATTAAATATGTGCCGCTAATGACTGTGTGGATGCCTGATGGAGAAAAATGAAGAGAGGCTTTAGATTAGAGGTGATGGTGCGGCGCGAGGGGGGAAAACCGAGTCCCGCGGTTCCCCAAAAGAGTCGAGAACAAACAAATCGCAGGTTACCGTGCCAAAACTGTCCGCTCAGGTTCCGTTGCATGATTTTTTTTTCTCCATTTGGATGCTTTAAGCCTCTCGTATACAGTACACGAGCCTTACGTGAGTGAAGTAACACGGTGGAGGATGAGGTAGCGATTCTGCTTTGAGGGTTTGTGCACCAAATGGAATTTCACTGCCTGAATTTATTTACACAGAAACGTTTTTTTTTTCAAGCCTCCTGAATACCTCCAAAACCTTGCGCGCCCCACCATCAGATATGCCGGCTAACCATTTGTGTCCGGAATTCAGGAATCTTGGGAGTCTTTAGGATTAAGGTGCTTTGATGGCAAACCTACACATTTAGCGGGTCTTAAACGCAGGAGCACCAAGCTGTGAAGAAAAGTATTTTCCTTATAACGGCTGCTCTGCAACCAAAACACAGCAGCGGGGGGGGGGGGGGGGGGAAAAAAAAAAAANGGGGGGGGGGGGGGGGGGGGGGGGGGGGGGGGGGGGGGGGGGGGGGGGGGGGGGGGGGGGGGGGGGGGGGCACAAAAAACAATGTGTTAATGTCACACATCTTAATCGGTTGATGGGGTTGAAACGTGCCGTTTGTGATTGACATCTGGTGACGGGATGCGGTGTGCGGCACAAGAACCGAGAAGATGTACACGCATTATAATAAATAGCATATTTAAGCATCTAGGAAATGAGTGGAAGGCATCAGTCCTGAAGCTTTTCATTTTTTCTCCTGTTTAATTAGAGCTGGAGAACGACCTGCAATTTGTTTTTGAACACTGTCTGATTCCTGAAACTGGTTATTAAATATTAAATTGATGCATAATTCAGGCAATTAAGAGAGTAATCACACAAAGTAATGTAATGGAAGTTAATTATTACTGCATAAGCAAACAGTTCATTAATGCTGGTTAATTCTCTGACTGCAATCCTAATATACCAACCCTCTGAGTATTTTCATTAGCTGAGTAATCGCAACGCTTCATGGACAGTTCAGTAACACACACACGCGCGCGCGTGCGCAAACGCTGCCAGGTAGTGTGAGCTCACCTGTGCTGTGTGCGAGCATCAGTGTTTGCCCACGTGGGGGGTGCGTGGGTCCAGCAGGGGTCCGGCGACTCTCAGGTCAGAGGGAAGGTGACCGGGTGGCTCTGCCTGTGTGTGGCTGTATGAATCCGTGTCAGACAGCAGGCCTTTGTACCCCGAAGCCAGGACTGGCTTGGCTACTTCAGTCAGGTCACTGTAGTATTTGGTATTTTACCTGGAGGTACGTCGGTATGTGTTCCACATGCTGAAATAAGCACACCAGACAATATCCGGTGCTGCAGGGTTAAGTCAGGAGCTTGAGAGCCTATTATGGAGGCAGGAACCTCTTACAAGTCATTGTTTGTCTTTTTAAAACCACAAGATGTTTATCTGTGGCTCTTATCCTTTTATAGAAGCATTAAGCGAGCGCAGGCCGACATGAGACATGGAGAAAATATGCGTGTGTGGAAATAAGACCGTGGTCAACCTCATTCCAACGGTTTGACCCTGAGAGTCTCCCCTTTGAAGCCGGGAGAGAAACGGGGACCCCCCCCCCCCAGCCTCTGGTTGTTTTCCTGAATAAACATGCGTATCACACTTGACCTTTCCTGGGGTCAGCCTGCTTTTATATTGGCTGACATGTTTTCAAGTTAATAGAACCATTTACCTGGGATCCCCTGGGTGTTTATATTTATTAAGCTGCAGTGAGTTGCATCTGTCTGCTGAATCAAGGAGATGTCAGAGCAGAGGTCACATGATTTGTGTGTCGTGTCTCTCTCTCTCTCTCTCTCTCTCTCTCTCTCTCTCTCTCTCTCTCTCTCTCACACACACACACACACACACACACACACACACACACACACACACACGTATGTCACATGTTTTCTGCACCGACTCAAAGAAGCGTATAAAACTTGTGCCTTTGTTTTTACGGCTCCATTTGGTGTTAGACATTGTGCTTGGAGAGGTGCCCAAATATTTAGTAACTATCAAGTGAAACGATCATTTCTTTTTTTATTCCTGGCCCAATTTCTCTTTTGTTGTTCCGTGGCTCATTATGGTGGTTATTTTTTTTCCGACTGATTCTAAGCCTCTTGTCATGAGAGATAATATTCATGAGAAAACACTGGACTATTTACAGAAAAATCAATAACGGGCACTTGGCAGTTAAGTTCTCTTTACTCTCTAAATCTTCCAGGTGGCAAGAAAGCAAAATACTCAATTGTATATGTGGTCACGAGAAAATTAATTTGCCGCCGAGCGGCATCTGCGTTTCGAAAGTGTTTATTTTCTATTTAATCCAAATGTAATCCGCAGCGCTGAAGTGCAGACGTTTAAAGCGAGCCGTTCGCCCGCACGTGAGAAACAGTACGAACCAAGGAGGGGAAACTGCGCTCGGGGATCCTTTATTTCCAACGCTTTTTCCCGTCACAGCAGCGCTGCGTAAAAGGCAGGACCTGGCGAGGGAAACCCTCCATCACTGCCGCAGGCCGCGAAACGGGCTTCTGCCGCCCTGTAATTGAATGGCTAATGTTTACAGAGCCGCAGTCATGTGTGCCGCGCAGCCGCTGCTCCCGCCTATGAGTGAGACGGAGGGCCTGCGCTGCCCGCGGAGGAGATGACGTCTGCAAGGGAAGCGAGACGAGAAGGAGCCCCAGCGTTCCCGTCCGCCTCTTTGCCTGTTTTTTTTTCCACATCCGCCTCATGAAGAAAAAGCAATCCCTGAAATGGCTTCTTACTTGTATGGAAACAAATGTCCTGATATAATGGCAGAGCCTAAAGTAGCAGCCTGATATATTATCTCCTCCTCGGTGTATTTATTTACACTGAACTTCTCGGCAAATTGTGTTGTCATCTTAATGGGGAAAGATTAATCTGTTGCCATATAGGTTTAGGTGAGTGAAAGAGATGGACTTTTCGTGAGCTTTGTTTACACACCAATAAAAAACGTTAACCCCTGCAGGGCTGGACCGAGGCGGCCGGGGCCGAATCGCCGCCCTGGGGCGCACCGGCCCTGTCTTAGTTTCAGAAGACCGCGCTCATGTTTGGTGTCGCTGACAAGCGTCGCTCAAATTTCATTCTTGCTTAAGCTTTGCGAAATTGTTTCGGTGGGGATTCAGCTGTTTGACGTAAATCTGAGGCTCCCGAGTTGCGATCCTGAGCAGCGGAAAAGAAAAACCGATTCACTGCATAGACGCGTTTGTGAGACGAACGGCTTCGGTTGGAATCTTCGGTGGTCATAGGCGATGCGGCGAAACTTTATCTGCTGCTGAAACAGGGACCAGGGAAATAATTTGAAAGAATTAATTGCATTTTAAATACTTCACTTCTGAAAGAAAATACAGGCGTTCGGGAGGGTCGGGAGGGCACGATATAATGCATGTTTCCTATTAAATTGTACTTTACGTGATGATAATTAAATAGACGTGAAACTAACAAGGAAATTAGTACCTCAATTCAAAGGTGAGATGCGTTCACTTATTAAGCATTAATGACAACAGGCTTAACAAGTATTTCACACGTCCCCAATGTGTGAGTCGAAAAAAATTTAATTATGGTCCATTTACATCTTCTAACGGAGTTCCTGCTTTACGGGGGGCATAAAGCCAAACACTCCTCGTGTCCCTTTTTTTGTGAGCATTGAATAAGAATTAAGAAGAACATTTTCCAGGAAGAAAGTTTTTTTTCCAACACCAGTCATTTGGAGTCTTAAGCTCTGCTTTGTCCGAGTCTCCGGGCAAGATTTGTTCCACACCTTTGTACGACACACATTTGAAATTAGCGTCAATTCAATTTCAATTTCCCTCCGAACTCTAAACTCGATCCCGACCACATCGCTGGACGTACGTCCGCAATCCTTTTCCCGCACCAAAATTTGAACCCCGGCTCCGTGGTGCGATCGCCAATGGCTGCTGCAGTAAACGTAAGTGCCGTTTTCCCATAAATGTGCACATTCTATACACTTTGCTTGTCCTGTCAGATGCGCCGGTAATTATGAGAGCCGTTCCTTTAACACGCGCTAATTGAAACTGTCATTGTGCCCTGAGCTCGGCCTGGTCATTTTTCACCGCTCCCCTGTCCCGGCGCGCCGTGGAGAATAATCGCTCGCACACACCTACGGTGTTGGAGCCCCGGAAAGCGGAGTGTGCACTTTGTGTGCAGCTATTTATATCAATAAGTCCCGTGCTGAGAGGCACAAAATGAGCGTTTAAACTCTAGGGCCCAGAGATCTCGGTAGCAGGTGGGACAGCTGCCTGTGGGCGCCCGGGCCGAGGGGGGTGCCCCCTTCTTTACAGGTGTTGCCCGTCTCACCACGCTGCTGCCAATACCCCTCCGGAGCACTGAGGGGCAGGGAGGGTGTGAGAGGCGGGTGTGTGTGTGTTGTGGGCATATGGGAGGGTTATGGGGGTGGGAGCGGGAGGCAGCTGGAGACGGAGGCGCGAGCGAGACAGAGAGAGGCTCTTCTGGCTGCTGAGGCCTCCGCAGGTCAGTGCCTCTCCCCAAAGGGACGGGCGACTGAAACACCATCAATTCACAAACAAAGGAGCCACTTGAAGCACCACAAAAGGAACATATGCAGCAGCCTTGGCTTCTGGGCCGGCGCTCACTTAAACACGTCAACCTGACCAAATTAGCATTGTTAACTCCCGCTGCCGCCCGCCCCGGCAGAGACAGCCGTGCGAAGTCACGCGCTGCTTTTGTGTGCCGCAACAGCGGTCCGTTCGTCGTCCAAGCCTCGTGGAGGAGGCGAGGCCAGAGGTTCCACGTCCAAGTTGGCACCGCGGCACGTTTAAAACGGATGTTCTTCGCGAGCCTTTGGGTGGGGTAGAGCCGCTGAGTTAATGTAGGCACGTCGCACAGGGGGGTACCCCTGTGGTCGTGGACTCAATGAACATGCGACGAGGCGCGAGTGGGAGCCCTGGAAACGGGCGGCAGCAGCATCTATGGCCAGGTTTTGTTTACCTCCGCGCAGCGCGGGTGCACAGCGAGCGCTCCCTCCTTTGTTTATGGGGATGACTTTGGAGTCATTATAGACGAGCCTTCAGACAGCGGTTGTGCGAGCGTTCCGCGCGGCCGCCGACGCCGCGCCTCATGTGACCCCTGCTGCTTCCCCGCTGGCAGTGCAATTTAAACGGCCCGATGACATGCAGCATGACATAGCTCTCCCACACGGCCCCCCCTCCCCCTTCTGGTCTGACCGCTGGGCCGGGCCGGGCACGTTAGCCGTGGGGTGCCCCCTCACCTCTCCCAAATACATCACAAATTGGCCAGTTCTCATTGTTTGTGATTTGTTTTTTTTTGGCGGCGGTGATGGCGGCCGGGGGGGTGGCTGAACCTCGATGCCTCGCTTAATAGCTCCCATCCGGTAATTGCTCTGCAGGTGAAAGGGAGGCAAAGGGGCAACAGCAGGACATTCCTTAAGTTTCTGACTTTTCCGAAATCAGAGAAGAAGACGCTGGGATGCAAAAGCGCAGTGTTTTGATGCTAATTAAAACACCTTTGCCTTTTCGCGCCCGCGTCTCGCTAGACGCCCGTCCGCAGACCGGCCGGTGGGCAGGTCTAACTGTCAACCGGCTGCAGACTTGTTTTTGTCTTTGTGTCAGTCCGTGCTTTGTCGGGTAGCGCTTCATACCGTAATAACTTCATTTACTGTTAGCACTGGCTCATTTTTAAATCATAAAAAGTGCCTTCAAGTGTCAGACAGTGCCTTAGAAAAGTTAGCGCTACTGCGAGAAGACGCGGCGGGCTGTGGGCTTCCCTTCCTGCCCCTGGTGGCCGGACCTGCCAGCGTCTCCGCCAGCCCAGCGCTTGAACGGCGCTCAGCTCTCGGATGTCTGACGGCTGTAGGCTCGGTGTCGCGAACCCGGGGCCGGATCCTCTCTCTGACAGAGGCTTTCAGGGCCGGGTTCAAAGCAGTCCACTTGTGAGGGATCATATCACATAACACTGACACGATGGACTGTGACAGGCACGTCGGTCTTACGAGCAGAATGAAGACTGAGTTTTTATTTACGCTCCGTTTCATTTGACGGAAAAGAACCTAAAACCGTAATGATTCTACTAAAAAACATGCACTGCGGCCACCGGTGTCTGCGGAGCGAGACGTTGGCGAAAAAGATCGGTTATTACGAAACCCGGCATTACGCCCCGTGTGGAGATGCTTGATTGATGTCCTTGACTTTTAACATCGCGTTTGATTGGGCAGTAAAAAAAGCAGCAGAGGTTCCCTGTGCTGTTCCTCGCAGTGGCTTCAATACACCTGCAGGTAGCAGAACCTCGACCGCACCTTCGCGTCTCTCCGTGTCCAGAAAATTACTCCTTGTCGTTTCCGGTAACGTCCCAAGGAAGGAAATTAATCTGACGTGGGCGAAGCCCTGAACTCGATAAATATTTGGAACTATTTATTTGGCCGAAAGACACAAAGCACGTGCGGTGTCTGTCCGCCCGGCTGCGATCGCTGGCAGAGGACCTGCAGCGGTCAGTCGTCCTCTCGGACGTATTAAAATGAGAACACGGGGGGGCTGCGCTGCTGTTAGCGGTGTGGAAACTGCTCTGCTATGGAAATCGTTCTAATTATTTTGCTGTGAGCTTTAAGCTGCCATTCGTACGGCGGAAACCTTGTAAAACCCTTAGCCATTCCCTGATGTTTCCTTCTGTAAATATTATGCAAGACTGAACCTCAGCAGCGTAAAAAGGGCATGCCAGAAATGTAAAGGTCTTCATGTTGACCGCGGTCCAGTAAGTGCTGATTAGATCTGCAGGATGCGCTCATTTATTGATGTGCTTTATGAGAAGGTAAAATGTTTAATGGGCTTTTCTCTGAAGTTGAGGTAGTACACATTGCCTCACTTACTTGAGTCTTTGAAGTGCTGCCTGGATTTATTGGAAAACGTCTTTGTCGACAAAGATCAGCCTCAATAAACAAAATCCAATAACCAGCAGACTTGTAAAAGATGAACAGAAACGGGGTCATATTTGTATACGTTTATGTTTTATGTGACCTGTTTCACATTTAAATACTGAAAAGTCCACACACACACACACACACACACACACGTGTGATGGCACTACATAAAAAGAAATAGCATATAATGCTTTCGTGTCTTTAAGCTTTTTCTTCTTACAAAAGAAGGCTTTTCTTACTACTTTATGTTGTTGCCGTTTTCTTCAGGAAGAGCTTAAAATAATAATGCGTTTTAGAGAAACTTGAGCGCATTTGAGTCTTTTTTTGGTTTATGTAAGTGAAAGAAAGAGTATTAGCTTGTTCCTGTGGTTCCGTATAACATGTGATGCCAGGTAACAGAGACGGGGAAAACAACTCTACATGCCTCTGGGCTGTTCTGACATCTTGTATGTCATGTATGAACAGTGAGGGCGTTACTGGAATTTCGGTAGAGATGAAGGCATAACTACAGTATCGGAGCATTTACCGTGGAATTATATCTCTATTCGAATTGTATATAATTTTAAAATTAATAAATATTTTATTAACAAAAATATTTAAAAAGTGAATCACGGCACTTCATTCGGATACAGCAGGTACCTTTTTCTCCTGCGACGTTACAGTGTGATGCCACTGACATTAATGAAGGGTAAAACAATTATATTGTTCATTTTTCTCTTCATCTGAGATTATAATTCATTTTCTGGTAAATATTGCGTCGTGGTATAAATCGTTTTATGTTAAAATACCGCCAATTTTGTTTATTATCGCAGGGCTGTTTCCATTCCGCCGCCCTGTTTAAAGCGAGTTAAAAGCCAAAGGTCAATGTATAAACTCAAAATACAACATACATTTTAAATGCAGTCTTGGCCCTCTGTTTGGGCAAGACTGGACTGGAAGTTACTGTCGATTCTTTCCTATTTCAACTTTGCTTCCGGCCGCAAAGTTGTCCCGTCGGGCTCTGCACGTAAGAAGAGGGGTGTCCACCGCCCCCCGGAGCGTCACCCCATGGGCCTATTGTGAGCACGTCTCCGTGTCACCTGACTGCAGGGCTTGGGCCCCACTGCTGGACTTCATCCAGCAAAAATGGATTATGTTAAAGTGGGCTGCAGATTGACAAGGATATGCTAATATGTCCCAGACGGACATCTCTTGGGGATGTGCAGACAGTATATGGCAGGAGGACTGTTTGGCAGGTCCATCATTCCGTCATTAAAGGCCACATTATTACTTACAAGCAGGCTTGCATGACAATTCTGAGGGTAAGTGGAGTGGCTGCAAGATCAGGCTGTTAAGCTAGTAAACGCTGATTTCGCTGGTGGTGCCGCTAAACACGTAGACACGCAAAGTACTGATGGCAGGGAAACAGAAATATTTCTTATTTGGCCAACTGTTTATGAATATCGAAAAAGACACTGTGCTGTCAGCAAAACGGTAAACAGGAAAACTTTGCGTCCACAGTTAATTTCATAGGAAGCGATATCTTTCACACGTTTCTCATCATTGAAGCAAAGTATTCATAAGATTAGATGAAGGAAACGTGGTGCTTCTCATAAAACCGGTGGAAGGCGGTGGTCTTCCTCTGCTGTTGAGCACCGGTGTTTGGATTTCTGCTGTACAAGCAGAAAGATAATAGAGGCTTATATGTAAGCATACATTTGGGAAGACCTTTCGTCCTTTGATTTAAGGGGAAAAAAGGTATTTTTACATTTCCCTGGTAGACCTTGTTCTCCAAGGCATGTAGAATTCACAATATACCTGAGACCGGCTTTGGAAAATCACGTGATACCAACTTCCCTAACAGAGAGCGATTAATAAAGGTGCAGACAGTTTTATCTTGTAATGCGATAATTTATGTGTGTTTTATTATTACAATTTTTGACTCATAACAAGTATACTAAATTAATATAATGTGTCACTCAAGTCAAATTTGTTAATGAGAGGTAATGTTAGGTATGGCCATAAGCCCACCCTTGCTAAGTATTGTAACCGTTTGCATTCGGGTTATGCTGTTTTCTTCTGTATGCAGTATTTCCTTCTTTGCTGTGTATTTCTACACTCTGAACTGTTGTGATCCTGATCAGGATTAATCAAACAACAATAATGGATGGATAGTATATTGATTATGCGCTCTGACCATTTTGCACCATTTTGCATATCTATCTATCTATCTATCTATCTATCTATCTACCTATCTATCTATCTATCTATTTGTCTTATATTATTCTAGATATTATAAGGATGTGAAATTATTACATATATATATCAATGCAACTGTAACTTTGCTTCTAGTCTTATGCTTTATGTCTGAGTAAAAGAACATTCCGGTAAGTTCTGCAGAGCTGCGATTTCATGTAAGTTGTTGATGGTCAACACAGTGTCTGAATGTACTGGAGATTATGATCGCTAAAGCGCACAATTAATGATGTCAGGGCCGGCTTTGAACCCCTCCCCGGGAGGCAGGCCGCTCGCTCGGGGCCAGGCTCCACTGAACTAGCTTGGGGCATCATTAGCGCTCTTAGCCTCCGGCCCCAGATTGAGGTGGGCCACCAGCAGGCCTCTGCCACTGGCGAGGGTACGACAGGCACCCACAGGCGACTCAGCCGAAGGATGGGGTCAGAAGACGCGCGTTAGGTGGTCAGTGATAAATCTGCGATGACAGTTCTAAATAGCGGCGCTTGTGGTTGTAATTAATTCCAGTGATGCCTGAGGCTGCTTACTGGTTGCCACCAGTGTGGCCCAGCACTGTGCAGCTAATGAGAACACATTACTGGGCGGACTAAATCCCCCCAAACCAACATAGTGAGCTAGAACAAAGGAGGTGTGTAGAAAGAGACGGTATGCTCACAAAGAGCAGTGAATGTGTGTGTGTGTGTGTGTGTGTGTGTTTATGTATGCATGTGTGCATATGTACATATTTTTTATGTTATATAAACGAAACATAAACATAATACACAATGAAATATACCTTAAATGTTCTTAAGAGGTGGCCACAGCTGGTTCATTCAGTGGTCCAGTCACCCCCCCCCCCCCGAGTGGCGGGTTCTGACTTCCTCGACTCCCTGTTTTTGTGCACTGATGACAGAGCCTGTGGAGCTTCTAAAACACCCCTTGTGCTTCTCAGTGAACTTCTTTTTATTGCTGCTAATGTCTCTCATTACGTCAAATATAGTAAATCTGGACATTAAAGGGATACCTCAGCAGCACAATTAATTCTCATTTGGCTTTCAAGGCTGCTGGGTAATTGCCTGAGAGGCGCATCTACGTGGCGCCCGCACTCTGTCATCACCGCCGTGTGCGTGAGGCTCCTTGAAGGTGCCAGCGGGAGGGCGGTGGAATGCATGGCCAGCGCGTGTCGCTGCATTGTTACTGCGTCAAATCACATGATTAGCTCCACGAAGCACTGCCAGCAGACTCCCCAGTAATGAACCGGCGGCGTGATGAGGAGCGCTGCTCTACCCAGCACCCTGGGCTAATGATGCTCTACACCAGGCTCAGGCCCAGGCTGCCATGGCTGAGGGATCAATCTTCTTGTGGAGCTTCTCATTCAGGTTTTCCTTTTTTTTTTTTTTTTTTTTAATCTGGGAGTCATTTCAGTTACCAGGAGGTGGGGGGGGTGGCCTCCCAACAAGCTGTGCAGTGCGATTAGAACTTTGCAGTGTGTGTGTGTGTGTGTGTGTGTGTGTGTGTGTTTGTGTGCCGTGCAAATTTACCTGGCAATTAAATGGGAAAATGAGTACTTAGGAGCACCTAACAAGGCCTGGAGCTTTACAGCAGACCAGGCGGACAGTTAGTCGATTCAGCCTTTTACAATGCAGAGGCTTATAATTACCTCACGCCTGCTGGTTTCGGCCTGACGTATCTCTTAAATGTCAGCGAGAGTGGCTCGCTCTCCCCTCACCTCCTGGTGCCGAAGACCCCCTTCCACCGTGCGTGATGGCGAGGCTCCGGTCCCACACGCGCTGCCCCTCCCCAGCCCCACCGCCTCAGCCCACCCCTCGCAGGGGAATAGCGAATACCGCATCGCCGATCGTTGACCTGGCTATTGTTGTTTGTGATACTTACTGGTAAACTTTTACAATCAATACAACATCAGGCAGCAGGGCCCCTGGGAGCGGGAACCTGAAGCAGCACACTTAATCTTCCAGTGAGCCCGTGCTCCCTGCTCTGCTGCTAAACTGGCTAGTTGGCCTACTTGATGTGGCATCATTGCAGCAGAGGTCAGATGTGCGGCGTCTAGCGCGTCGGCTGATGAATGGCTGTTTTTGATAAAGCCCCTCTCCTGTCCGGCAAGAGACGTTTAATAATGATGGACCATAACTGCGCACAAAAAAACCTTGTAGCTCGGCAAGGGAGATTTTTTTCCTCCTCTCCTCTCTCCCCCCGACCAAGACCGGCATGCGGCAGAAGCGGTGGGGCCTCCGGCGCCACGTAAATAATGCCGCTTTGCAAAAAGTCGCTCTGTTCAGGGGGTTCGGACGGGAAGGCTTTTCCGTTTTCGCTCATTTCAAGAAACGTCGTCCTCGTCGCCCCGTACGGAACATCTCGGACGAACGGCGCGTTGCATATGTGGCGGAATTTCGGGTTTCGGTTCGACTCCGTTTATTTTTTTGGCGCCGTTGCGCATGTGTAAAATGGACTGCAGACCGATGGGTCTTTGGTTTGAGCTCCAAAGCCCATTGACTGATACTCGTGCGTCTACATCTGTACGTTTGGAATTCGTTCCGCATTGAAATGAGAAATAATTTACGGACAAACAATCTGCCAACTTCATCAGCATCCTTTATCTGGTATTTTATTGCCTATGACTCGATTTCCCGTTTCCTCAGCTGCCACAGGCTGTCACTGTGCGATCGCACAGCACATAGCTGGCAGCTCTGCTAAATAGAGCCTGAAACTCAATTTACTAGGCGGAATTCAAAACATACAAATAAAGTTAAATATATAATGAAACGTTTTTTCCTCAGAGACCCAGATATGTGTTATGTGCGCTTGTTACAAGGTTTTTGTTTTCTGCGGCGCATGACGTGTAGCTTTTCACGGCCTCCACTTTCTGCAATCAATTATTGAACTTGACTCACGTGTTGTGGTTAATGGCAAATAAAGTTTGAAGAATGAGCACCATTTCGTTTTCACTCAAATGCCTCACTTTTCAGTCAAAAGCAAGAGTCCCCGCGCTCGACTGGCAAAAAATACCGCCCTCCGGTTTCTGCTGCTTTACCTTTATCCCTCTTCATTTAAAAAACAACAAAAAAAAGCAAATTAAGTAGATCTTCTTTTTTCATTTTCAAGCAGGTATTGCTTCGAAAAATGTGGAATATAGCTCAACACTGTGCGTACAGACATTACGCGGCGGTGAAAACAATTTGCCACACTATAAAGGAGACATATTGCTTTTGTGCTTTTCAACTTTAGAAATGGAACGTCAAGGTTGGTGGCTTTGAATCATATGTAGTGCGTGGCATTATTCTATATACTTCAGCAACTCCCTTGTCAGTGTTTCGAAATTACTGTTTCACATTTGTTTGTACAGTGATATAAAGGTGAACGGCAGCATTAAAATATTACGCTTGAGATGAAGTAAAGTTTCAGAAGGGAGGTTTTAAGAGTGAATTCGCTCTCGGTTTGACGCACAGCTGATAATTTGAACACCTTTCGGCCGAATCTCGTGAAGATGAAGAAAGCTGCAATGGCTCTGTCGTTCCAAAGGCGCCTCCACTGCACAGGATCGGATTTGGTGCCGTCGAAGGCCGGGGTCTTGCGCTAAATAAGTTAAGCGTGGAAAGGGTTACCGGAGAATGAAATGCTCTTTCTGCGGAAACAAAGCGCAGAGTCATGACAGTTTTGAAGCAGACAATGCTTATAGTGACAGGAATAACAAATTAATTGGGACTATAACACATTCTTCCTAAAGGTGAAGTAAACACACTTGACTGTGTATTTTTCACTATCAGTTAAATTCCAATTGGATCTAAAAATACACCGCAGACATTGAACAGTTTTAATGGGTTTTGACATCTCTGCATTATGCTGTCAGTCCGGTATAAATGAATCATAACTTTGCACTGCAGTAAGGAATTACAATGCATTTTGAGGAAATATATTACATGCCAAGCTGTGAATTATGATGCAAGATCAAAATAAACTTGTAATGACTATGGAAAAGACCTGAATAATTTATTCATAGAAGATGATTCCTATGTTTAAAAATGGAGAAAGCAGTAAATTTGCCAAATGAAAAGGATTCTAAAATGTTGTAGGAATTCCAAATGTCAATTCCAGAATGTCAAGCAGGAGTTTACCCTGTTTACTGAAGCTTGGAAAGTGAAGGGTTCATTGCGAATGCAGCTGGTATATGATTATGTGGTTATATATTGATCACAGACCTTTCTTATTCTGTGTCGAAAGCAGAATCTCTGCTGATGTGAAAGAATTCACAAAAACGTGAGATGTTTGTTTTGCAGTATTAAGGAGCAGCAGGTAGCGTAGTGGCCACAGCCCCCCCACGTCCCCAAACGCTGCCCTACCATCAAACAGGGTTCTTACCAGGAAAAGTAACCCAACCTGGGTCAAGCAGTAAATCACAGTAAGGAGCTTCGAACTTTGAATCACTCTGGAGAAAATCATCAACCAAATAAATTGCTGTACTTTGAACAAAAGCACTGGTGTGAACTGCACTTTCGTGAACGTTTGTCAAGATATTTAAATGAAGGATGTGCCAGCGTAGCCAGTACAACACAGGGTGGTGATGGATATGCAGGAAATATAATTTAACTTTCGTACATTTGTTAAAAAAGTCTGTCCTGGCCAAGGCGTCCTTTCACTGTGGGCCAGTCGTCGCTTCTCCTGGCCGAGCCCCGGCAACGCTAGGTTTGCGAGACGAAGGTGCGGCGCTATCACAGTTAGCACGGACCTGGAGAAGGTGGAGACGCAGAGAAAAGCCAAGGCCCCCTGTACAGCAACAAAGGCCAACCATTTACATTTTTTTTGTTACGTCCCCGTCCCACTTAAACAGCCTGACTGAAGTGTGATATGGCGTGAGAGGCAGTGGCGTGTCCGTTGTACATGCCCACTGTAAGCACTGTCTTTTACATTATTCACACTGCAGCCCCGCTGGGAGTCCGCTCCCGCCGAGGCTCTGCTGCATATTTAAGAGGTGCCATTGTAGTCGCTCCACGGCCCGGGCCCCCCTCCCCAGACCTCCTTAACTCCAGCAGAAGATTATCCCGCCGTCGTCCAGGCTCCTGTGTTGTCCCGTGGTTGTTTTTTCGGTGTAGTTCATAAATTATAGATGTGCATGTCGTGGGCCATCATCCGGCGTGATCCCTGTCGGCGCTGACAGCTGTATGATGCGCACTGAGTGCAGCAGATTGGGAGCTCAGAGTTTCATCAATAAATATCAGTCTGACCCTCACACTGGGCCTTGTGTCAGCGGTCAAGGTAATGGCTTTTTATTATCTTGAAGGGCAGCTCAGCGTGGGGCAGATTTAAACTCGCTCGTCCATCTCAGACACGGAGACTTGGACGAACAGGGAGAGGGAGTAGCTCTGGACCCAAACGCTGGAGCCAAAGGATCTCTCTAAGTGGGAAATGGGTTCGGAGCCACACCACTTGTTGTTACTGTATGATGTGTAACAGTCGTCTTAGCCAGAACACAGAGGGAGAGGACAACTGCTATGTCTTGTTTGGCTTGTTGCTGGTCGTGTTTCAGTTTTTATAGTTTACAAGCTATATCCAGAAGTTGTACCTCATTGTGAATGAGTTGAGTCTGGAAAGGGACACCCAGCGACCCAGAATGAGGCAACGTTCCCTGTGCTGCACAGTATGTGAATCTCTCTGGCCTCCACAGTACGCGGATCTTTCTGGTGTTCACAGTACGCGGATCTTTTTGGCCTTCACAGTACATTTTATGTGCAACTTGGTCTCTTCTCTTTTTAATTTCCTACTAAAACCTAAATTTAAGAGCGCTGTGTTTTCAGCAGTATGCGCTTATTCCTTTGTTAATGAAATAGCAACGTCGCGTTGTTCAGCGCGTTTAGGTGCAAGTGAAGGAAATGCCTCCGCAGTAGCGTGTTAAATGAATGTGTGTGTGCTGGAACACGGGCACCGCGGTGTGCAACGATCCGTGCTTCTTGGCGTGTATTTTGTGCGTGTGTCTGCATGCAGTGTGAGGTTTGCTATGAAAACACCTCCCCCAAACCCACTCCCTCAGTTACACACAACCTGCAGAACACAGGTGTTATAAGCAGGCATCACGGAACAGAAGGGTATTGCGCCTAAAGTTCATTCATCAAAAAAACTGCATATTTTGAAAAGGGTAAAAGTCCCCCACATCCCTGTCAGGGAAGCACAAAGGCGAAATGCTATAGATTATTTTAATCCCCCTGCCAGATATAAAAAGGATAATTACATATTTGTGGTGGAAGCTTTGTGGTGAAAAAAATCAATACAGCTTTTTTTTTTTTGTATGACACTTCATTAGTGTGAAAAATCCTAAAGCTGAGAAGAACTGCTTTGCAATTAAATGGTTCTGCTGCTTTCAAGTCCGTAATGGCCCGTTATTACTACCCAGTTTATCTGAGTTAGTGGTTGCACTAGGGTAGTAATTGGAAACCATTGATTATGTACTATATGTACGCTCCTGCAAATCATTGTAGGGGGAAGCAATAGTCAGTTAGCCCCTCTAATGAAGCACTAATTGCACTAAGTAGGTTAAGATGTTAGTCAAACTGCACCGGAGTGAATCTGCGAAGATGAAGCCAAAATGTCAGCATTAGCGCGCAACGCGGTTTGTTTCCGCCGAGTGACAAAGTGTCACGCACCGAAACATTTTCCACAACAGTTGGCCAGCAGCGGACGCGGCAGCACGGGATGGAGGAATCAGACTGGAGAAAAAGCCTAAAGTGATGGAATATTAAGTGTCCTGTCTGCCTTTTTTTAAATTGGCTCTTTTAAGCTGTTTCTGAGGCCACCGTGGCTGGAGGACTAGCGGGGTCTTGCCATGATTTATTTAAGCTGGCTTTGACACCTAATAAGAGCATTGGGTGGAAGGGCTACTTTGTGCAGGTGCTCCTCATCACCTTGTCCCCTCACCGGCCCCCCACTGGGCTGTACAGCACTCTGCTGCGCCAACACGACCCGTGCATATGGCTGTCCTAGGGCCATGTCCCTTTACAATGAATGAGGTGAAATGCAGATTGCAGCTATCAGTGTCAGGGGTCAAAGGACAGCAGCAGGGGCTGTGCTGCAACCTCTTATCAATAAGTCGGTCAGGGCACAGGGCCTCAAACACGCCACTGTTACCTGCTAAAGAGGCGCTTTACGGTGAAAATCAATCTGTTCTGTTTCATTTGAGTTCATTTCCATCCGTTTTTGGTTTAAATGAGCTCACACACCCGCGTCCTATAAAGAGCTCCAACAAAAAAAAGACACATGGCCACAAATCTCATAAGTAGGTCATTTCCCTGTAAATGAATAAGAAAATCTGTCTGTATCATTTATACCTAAATACCGAAGGTAAAAAAAACGTCAGAAACTTGTCAGACTTTTCTTCTGAGTCATTATAAAACTGCGATTTTTTTTTTTTTTTACCTAATACTTTTGATTTTGTGACAAGTGAATGACCAGCTAGGGCAGCTATAATAAGACACTTTCAAACAGTTTCGTGTTTTCGGGGCTACTGTTCACTTCATATGACTGATGATGAATCTGCCAGGCCGGGAGTCTGTGAGTCATCACGCGCGCTGGCCCTCATTAGCGCTCACTGACAGCGGGAGTCACGTCCGCAGCCGGGCCATCGGACCGCCGCGGTCCGGACCGCAGGCCTACCACAGGCTGACGTGCACACCTTAGTTCTCACCGTCGCCGTCGCTATTACTATCAGTATTACCGTCGTTATAACCACAGTCACTGCACGGTTATTATTGCTTACAACAATTATAATAATTTACTTTTATTATTATGATTAGTAGTATTAGTAGTAGTAGATGTAGTAATTGTTATAACTATTTGTAGCAGTATTACTTTATTGTTAACAGTTATTATTAGTAGCATTAATATTATTATCAGTATTAGTACATTATCTTTACCGGTGCTGCACTTTCTGAACAATTTTTGAAAGAACTTTAAGTTATCCATCCATCCATCCATTTTCATTAGCTGCATGTCCTTAAATGAGTAGAAAAATACAATGAAAGCTGAGGAAAAGGGTCAACCAGTACGACAACGGTGGAAGCAACCAAGCCTGACATTAATTTACTCGATAATTCAAAAAAATATTTAAAATGCTTTTTCTTTTTTTGAAGAGACATACAGTCAGTGAAATCGAGGACTGTATTCCCTGTGTTCAGCTGTTCCAGGGAAAAGGTTCTCTGGCCGCTGAATCGCCTGATATTTGGCCAGAGATCGGTGGCTTAAGCAGGTGTACAAAACAGCATGGCAGTCGAGGCGATAGGACGTGAAAGTGAGTTTGATTTCTCAAAAATTATTTGGACTACTTAGTTGAATACTACTATCACCAGAATAAAAGTAGAATGATAGTGAGCGATATTGCTGGCAGAGGAGGTAATAAAATGGCAAACAGCATCTCAGAAAGGTCTGCTAAACAAAACCATGTAAGTGATGCACCTGAGAGGCCAAGTCTGTCAGTGAGGAAGTGATGGTCAAGGGTCAGAGGTAGCACTAAGCTCTAGTAAGACAAGGACTGAGCAGAGGGGTGTTCAGTGCTGCCGCTTAGATGTACTTTTGTCAAGGGTACAATGGAAGGAGCACTCCGTGGACTTGAACCGACAACCTTCAGGTTCACATGACTGTTTGCGGGAAACAGGGAGCAGCGGTACACAAAGGACCTGGGATGTTGCAATTTCAACCTCCCACTTGTCCAGCTCCATTAAGAGCCTGAACGCTCTTTATTGCTTTTAATGGGTGACATCTGTTGTAAGCCCACTATGGGCAAATGCTTCACAAGGAGGCATTAGGGCAGAAGTCTCCATTATTGTGCGTTATGAATATTGTCTCTTTTATATACTGGATGGTGGCAAATCTCCTGGCCTTTCTGTGCTCGCCCGGGGAGGGCAGGGAGCCCTGTTAGCTGTCATTGTGCATGAAGGGATTAATGTCATCTTATAAGAAGGGGAAAAGCCATCTTATAGTTATTTATTCCGTTTTATTCACATTCTGCTGGCTCTGTGGAAGGAAAGGCTAATGTCTGATCTAATTTGTAGTCCTTTAAATTCCAGACAGAGATTCTTTACATATCTCTTGAGCTCATGGCTCCTCTCTGCGCAGTGCCTATCCTCTCTCCTTTTGGGATTCCCGTTAAACCCGACCAATTTAATATCTGTGCTACCAGGAAGATTTACATTGGTTTGTACTTGAATGGCTCCAACTGTGGCTTCATGCACTAAACACTCCACTTTAATTACTGCTCCCCAGTATTCCTCTCTGATACCCCTTTCACTCTCTCTCCCACACCTAGGCCAATTGGAGGGAGGAGAAGGCGAAGACTTATTCCCCTAGCTGATTCTTTGTGCTTTCTTGTTCAGGATCTGTAATTGGATCTGTATTTTTTTCCACCCTTTTTTTCCCACTCTCTGCTAATAAGCGGCTTACTTTGGCTCCCTCTAGACTTAACCCACCACATTTTGTTTTATGAATTTTACAAGGGGATTTCATTAGATGCTTTAGGCTATGCAAAGCATAGGCTGAAGGGTAAGGTGTAATGGCGCAACCTCCCCACGCAAGACATCTGAGTAGCTGCTTATCATTACCGGCAGGTCTCATAACTTTCATTAAGAGTGGTAGAGGACAAAGGGGGAGCAGGAGAGGAACGACATGAAGGAATATTAACCTGTGCTCCCCTAACTAACTATAATTGTTTAGCACTCGCGCTTTCTCGAAGCAGAGGCCCTCATTATCTTTACACGCACATGATGGCGTTGCTGATGTAAGTAGCCAGGCTTGTTAAGGGAGATTCGGGTCAGGGCCAGCAGTAATCTACAACCGGTGTATTTTTAAGGTGGAACGCATTGGCGTGGCACCGGACAGCGAGTGGTTGTTTCAGAGATAACGGGGGCGCCTTTCCTGTGGCCTTTTTCAGAGTCAGTGCTCTTTGTCAGCAAGTAATACCCTTTAATTACAGTTTCACAGGGACAAAAGAAAATATACCCACTATATGTACGTTTCTGTATTGGGATAACTGCTTCCAAATATGCGATGGAGATTAAATCATATCAGCGAATAAGCAACCGCGGCGAGACGACGCGAGACGAGCTGATTTGCGCCGTTTTTACGTCCGACAGAAAAACGGACATAGGTACGGATGGGCATTGCAGGATGCCTGTGCTTTGGAAGAGAAAGCGTTTGCCGTCGGCAGACTAATGGCCAGATGAATAACCCAGCTTGACATGTATACCTGATATAATGAGAAGAGGTTGGTTAAGGTGGACCCCTGTCTTTTTCAGCCTGTCTTTTTTCCCCCTTTTGCTTTTTTCTCTTCCCTTCATCACAAGTCTAAAGCAGCAAGGAACTTTAAACTCTTGCCTTTTGACTCCTTTCTCTCGGCGTCTCTTTGCCGAGCGGGTAATGCTTCCATCTGGAGAATGTTTGAGAAACAAAGAAACAATAAGAGGAAGTTGAGAGTGGGGGTGTCAGACTGTCAGTAATCTGACAGCTATGGTAACTACCCTCTAATCCAGACGGCTCCAGCCACGCTCCGACCTGACACCGCCGGCTCTGACTGACAGCTGAAGACCCGGCACATTCCACAGGCAGAAGTGACATCCAGTCTATTAAGGCAGACAAGCACAAAGCAAAGATTTGCCCTGGCTGCCGGGTACCAGAGCCTACTATGGGGGTGATTGGAGAGGTCTTGGAGAAAGGTGTCAGATGTGAGCTCAGATGATAACCATATTGTAATGATGGTACTGGACAATGAAATGCCATGATTGCCCAAACTGACAGAGGAAGTTTACGTCTGGATATTACACATTCACAGGCAGCTCACAACAGACACAGTCTCCAGGTCCCAAACGCCAGTCAAACTGCGCCCAGCAATGTTTCCGCAGCCACTTCTCATTCTGAGCTCAGCACTCCTACAAACAGCTGCCTCTGACGGACCAGCCAGGAACGTGCAAAGTGAAGGAGGAAAAGAGGGAGGGAGGATTAGACGAAAGTGGAGAATAATTACCCCTTATCATTCCCTTTCTGAACATACATCTACACATAAGAAGATACCATAAGATTAATTTGTGCTGTCATCATCCGACTTAGAATACAGTTCCTAGTTTGTCATCTTTATCTGTATACACCATTAGAGTAGGCTGTAATGTGGCATACATGATCATTTTTCACGGCAGCAGAAAACATAAGCTTAATTGGTTTCTTTTAAGCTTAGTTATTTGTGCTACTGGTTCATACTGTTGTATTGTGTTCATTAGTATAGGCATCCAACATACCAGTTTGGCTGTGAACACCCAAACTGGGTCTTAATGATTTGTTGAACGGTCTATATGACATAGCAAGTTTATGCAAATGAGCCGCAAAAACAGAGGGGAATCAATGTTTATGTGAAGATTTTGTGCCTAATTATAAGATTCCATCTTCAACTATATATTTCTCAGTATTCTTGATTACCAGTAATGAAATATGTATTTTACAGCCTTGACGCAGTTTCTTTATTTGTTTGCAGTTTTTTTTTTTTTTTTTACATATCTATGGGGATATCTATGACGTATCTATGACTATTTCTGATAATCTATTTTACAGATTCGGATGTTGTTTGTGTTGTTTTCTATTTGGCAGCAGGTTTTTTCCACAAACAGACAGCTGTTCTCAAATCTGCAGTTTAAGCAGTAAATTGACAACCATGCGCTAAAAAGAATTAGCTCTTTAGAGGTTAGCTGCTAACTTGGTTTTATTGCTGCAGTTTGTTATACTGTTCGTCCTTTTTAAATGTACATTTTAAGTCACTTGAACTCCAAGAAGTCCTTGGCAATGGCAATAGTTTTGGGCTCATGCATCAGAGACAATATATCCGACAGATTCATACGGTGAAATGCTGAGGTTCAAATGCCCACAGGGTCAGATTTGCCCCCCCCTCCCCAGGTGACTAGGATAGCAAGAAACTCCTTACCACAATTGCAGCGGCAAACTTTGCCATATATTTCTCCAATTAGTTGGGAGGAAGATGTTCTCTTCCCTGCCACTTCTTCCACCCCCCAGATATGCCAACATGCTCTCCATCTGACTGAGCCCTGATCATGGAAACCTATAACTGTATCTCTAACTGTATGAAATTCAGCTACACGAGCTATAAACTTGAAATGAGATCACATATACAGTATGATAAGTAGCGTCCAGCAGCTGGCAAGCTTTCCTTTGCTGAGGTGTTCTCACTGTGACATGGTTGACATTCATTGATATACAAATGAGGCTCCAATAAACAAAGATAGAAATAAACAACAGACTGCAGACTAGGAGCTGCATTGAGTAGATGCTAAGCAGGTCTAAGCAGGTCTAAGGTCACTGAGTAAGAAGGGACCGGATTCGTCACTTCTGTCGCATGGTGCTAGAGAGGATTTCAGAAAAACACACAAACTTTCTTAACGGCTCGCTGGCGTCCCAGACAGTGTGTGCCCTTTCCCTGAAACGGTACACTTGTTCCTTTAGTTGATGCTTATCACCAAGGCAGCTTAGTGTGTTTAGCTACTGACAACGATTTACCTGTTTACACAGCTGGAACAATTCAGGGTAAGTAAACTGATGAAAGGTACTACAGGAGGAAGTGAGAAGTGAAGTTCAAAGACAGCAACCCTAACCACTACGACGGCCGACACCTCCCTCTCCTACACACAATTTCTTTTTTTTTTTTTACGTAAATTATATTTTACTTTAGCCGTACCAACATTCTACCATGTTTGTAGCTCCTCATGGGTTCAACACTGACACTTTTTTAACTGTAATATTTTCTGAATACTGGAGCGGTGTGGGCAACCCACGTCTCGGGTTTCTAAAGAGCTGACAGCAGAGGATTTGACCTCCCCCCACGTTCAGACTTCATACAGTGAGGAATATGAGGGTACAAGGAGACAGACTGGATTCAGTCTTGCCTTCAGGGACCATACCCAGGGGTCAAGCCATCTCCTGGGTTACCACAGATACTTAGAGGCACCAAGATCTCCTTGAAGCTTACATGAAAGCAGAGTCCTGCTGTCTGTGGTCCAGTCTGCAGGAATGCGGAGACACTAAAGCCACCGCTTGTCGAGTACAGAGTGGAGAAAGAGCCGTTATGCTTTGAATTGCCCCACGGGCTGAGATGTGAATTATGTCTGGGCTGAACGAGGCTCGCCGTAAGTGCCTACCCCAGATTATATCATTTAATTTATTAGCACTATCTGTAAGATTGCAACAATCGTATTTTATTTGCATGGCACATCTTTTCCATGCTCTTTGCACATGCAGTCCAACCACAGCTGTAATGAGACAGATAATTTAGGATATTTTTTATTCAATGGCTAGTTAATTGGTTGCCGCAAGTGTCTCAGCAAAGGTTAAACTTATGGTTGCATGTCACCAATTAGAATTCCAGCTGGTTTTATTCATCTGGAAATATTTATGGCAAGAAGTCAATGCCTGGGTGCCTAATGACAAGGCAACTGCGAATACAAGTGCTGCACCCGCTTCCCGTTGTTTTTGAGAGCACCTTCTCTGATTTGAACATGCATAATCGTATTAGTCAGAAAGCAGAATCAATGTGTGTATAATCAAAACGGTATTGACAGTGTTTATATCCCCTTCCCTGTGGCAGAAAAGGGTGATCTGACGAGAGGGGGAATAAATGCATTTACATGCTCTCAGTCAGTCTAGCAGATAACAAAGCCCCTGTCTCAGTGTTAACACCACAGATTAGGTCAAGTTTTTACCCCTCTGAGCTCCTCTCCTGTAAATGACGAGTTTTGATGTGAAACAAGCAACATGTCAGAGCGAGTTGAGAGATGTAGGCATTTTCTGCCATGTCACATTGACAGGCCACTGAATATTTGGGCCATTAGGGGCTTATTAGTGAATAAATGACCAGATGGTTCAGTGATGCACAGAGATGGACAAGACTGGATGCTACTAATCAGCACTGTCTGTGCTCGGTGTCAAATCACACGACATGGTAACCCATAGCAACCGAATAAAAGTTAACATTAGCAAGTCAATTTGAGATCCATGTGCTGTAAACAGCCTTATAACAGACCTCCCATGGCTCCCTCGGAAAAGGCAGAATATTTTTTGTACAAAAAGGTGTTTAAAACGCATGGCTAGATATTAGCATCCCTGGCTGTACAATATATAACAGATACGTTTTGCACAGACTGACATCTGACGGTATAAAAATTTCTGACACGGTGTAAATGTCCAGTTATAATCAACGTAAATCAGCGTAATTTAGAATCTTGTGGCCTCTCAGCAAATTTGTGCGTAAGGTAGTACGTAGCACTGAGTTTAATTTGACAGGCTGTGATATTTTATTAAGGATGATAAAACGTGGCACAAAAAGAGTATCCCACCACTGTTTACAATATGTACTTACAAAGAAATAAAAGGAAACATAATCCAAATTAATTATCGAACAGATGAACATTTATTGCGTTTAGCAGCGTTACGGGGGCACGCCAGACAAAAATATTTTTTGTGCATACTGAAAACTTTCACTGTAGTTATGCATTGCAGATTGCTAAAAACTGCAAATTTTATCCAACTTCATCCAATTGTTAAAATACATGACCCATCTTTTTAATATTAATATACAGTGTGTCATTCATTCTTTATGCGAGTGCTTCCCTATAGTTTGGTACAAGAATTAATAAACTACGATGAGCTACTCTAATTTTGTATTATTATTTTAACATTTAGTTAACGCATTAATCCAAAATGTTTTTATTCTTAACCACCGGTACCTGCTGGCCAACCTAAGAGATGACGATGAAGAGTAGTGTCACCAGGTACAACTAACACATCTTACTCAAAAAACACATGAAAGGCGCAGCAGATAATAACAACACGAGGAAAAGTGTTGTAAGCAAAATATGAAACTAAATGTTCGGATCACTTATTATAAGTTAACATTCACTTTTGTATACACATTAACAGAAAATGTTCACACGTTAAAAAAAAAAAAAAATACAGATCGCAAAATTTATCTAAAAATATTTGATTCATATATGAGCCAAAATATGCTTTTTTCATTCTTCAAAATGGTGGTTAAACCATGGAACACCATTTATTTAACAGAACCCATCATAACTTATTTTGTGGATAATACCACAGCACTGTCCCCCCCCACTACTAAGAGGGGTACATTTTTCAGTTCTGTTCTACATTTAAAGAGCTGAGGACACAGTTGCCCATAAATATTGTGAGTGTTAATGTAGCTCGGAAACAGTAGGATTCCGTGTTATTACCCCCCCATTACACCGAATGGAGCACACTGTTATTATTTGTCATCATATGCTAATTACACATCATTAATGTTAGACCTTAACGGCCCTGGGAGCGGGTAATAGGCTGTAAAGCTGAGAGGCTCTTTGCTGGCAATGGGAGGAGGGGAGGGGGGAACAACATGCTAATGAAGCTGAGCCCCTTTTATCTTGGTAGATTAAAACGGAAGTGACCCCAGCCCTCAAAATAAGCCTTCTGACATCTGTAATTGAAAGAGACAACAAGCTTTTGTTCCATCATTGGGAGCAGGAGGTATCAGTCTGGACATGTAAAGCTCTACCAAACGCCTCAGCCCAGAAGTGCTTTGTGATCTGGCCCCACCTGTCAGTTAACTAAATGAAACCTATCTGCCGCTCTCGTGTCTTTAGCTGCAGTTAGAGGACTCCTCCGGTGCCTTCCAAGCAGCCTGGGGTGTGCAAGCGTCAATGTCTTCAGTCAGACATGGCAAGCAGAATAAGAAAATACCCTAGAATAGTGACCCAAGCGAAGGAGCCCAGGTACTGGCACCTGGAAGACAAGTTCTGCAAATCCCTTGATGGTGCACACAGAGACGGCCGGGCAGAATAATTTTGCATTTCTGTGTTCAGTAAAAGCAGTTTTACAAAACTGGCAGGGTAATTAAATTCAGTAATATAGTGACTAGTATGTCCCAACGCTGGTTAGCTAGGGAGTGCGATGGCGCAGTAAAGTGCGCATCTGGTGCACTCACGAGGGCCTGTCTCAGAGCGGCGAGAAACAGGAGCGCGGCAGCTGGTCCCGCCTGGCTCCGTGTCGCCTGATGCCCAGGCTCCGACCCCGGTGCCGAATGGCCTCTCGGCGGCCCGCAGCCTCCCGTACCCTGAGAGTGCAGCCGTAGCCCTCAACACCTGGCGGGAGGTGGCCCACCTTGGCGCTTGGGGTCCAGGAGGTCCTCGCGACTAGGGGGAGGCAGTGTTAGCGGGATATAAAGAAGGGCACTATAAATGGATTCTGACCATTCGGGTGCTTCCACCGTGTCACCCAAACTGGCCCAGAGACCAGGGGGCCTGTCGGCTGCCTGCTCCCCACACCCCTCTGCCTGCGCAGAGCTGTGGGGTCTACAAGTCACAGGGCAGAGCAGCTGTAGGCCTCCACTGGGGTGGGCAAAGCTGGTCTTGTATGTTCTTGTCTCACATCCCGGGGCCAGACGTGCAGGAAGAGGTGCTCGGTGACGTGTGGCACGAGGCCTGCGTCCTCCTGAGTGAGGACTGTGCAGTGAGGAAGAGGTGCTGAAGTGCGTAATGGTGCATTTACTTGTTATTTCCATCGGGGTGTTCAGATGTTTTGGGTGGTGTTTGTGTTTAGACTGGAAGAGGGAATGCTTTTTATGCACTGTGGCAGGCCATATGGATCAAAGGGCTTTTAACTCAGTGTGTCGAGCTGTGTCCTGTTAAACATGCTGATCAGTCCCTGCTGCATTATCAGCAATAACAACAGGGCAGCCTCGGAGTTTGAGTGTTACAGCGACGGCGCAGTGGGTCCGCCGAAGGAATAATGAGAAAACATAAGCTAAGATGGGATCTAGAGCTGAAACAAGCTAAACAGCTGCACTTAATTTTAATTTACTTCAGTGGCCTTGTCATTATCGGCTGCATATGCACAAAATTATCATCCTCATCATATTAGGGAAGAAATTACAGTAGAGAGAAAATTAGGGGAAAAATTGTCCTTTAGTTAAATTATCGGTAGTTATCACATTTACTTGGTCTTTGACACAAACATGTATGTAATAAGAGTGTTTCAGAGTGCCTGGGAGAGATGTGAAAGGTCAGATGTCAGTTTTAATATCACTAGTGAGCTCCTAATGAACCACTGTTACAATATGTGTTGAATACGAATGCATTAATTTCTTAAATGTCTTTCACATATCCTGGCGCCTCAGCCTTTTAACTGGGATAATTTGACAGCAGCCCTCAGCCCGGCGCTGACAACTCGGAGGAACCGACCGGCGCACCTGCGTCCACCCAAGCATTAAACCTCGGATCCTGAACCCTCCTCGCAAATGAACTGTCACATCATTACCGCGCTTGATGCAATATAATCTGTCGCAAAATTAGCATTGGCCGGTCCGCGCCTGATTTTTTTTTTTTCTTTTTTAATTTTTTTTTTCTGCCCCCCCCACCCGCGCTCCTCTCCGAGGTGAAGGCGCTCGTTTGAATATGCATTTGGGCGGCGGAGGGGCTCATCTCCATGCGCGGTCCGCGGGGAGCGCGGGCGCGCAGCAGCGCTCGGCATTAGCATGCGGGGAGGGGCGGGTGCCGGTGCGCGCGTGCGCGCGCGCCCGGGGCCCACTGCAGATGCTCTGCCCCGCGCGGTCATTACAACTGCATTTCGTCAGCTTGACGACGTCCACATGTCAATGGAGGCGCGGGGATTTTGCACACAAAGGAGCCTCTGGGAAAAACGACTTCGCCGGCTAATCAGCTGATTATCATACCTGAAATGGGCGGGGCGGGGCGGGGCGGGGCGGGGCGCTCGCGAGGCTGACCGGAAGCAGAGGGCACCCTCGGAAAGGCGCCCTAGTAAGAGCGCGCGGAGGAGTAACTGCGAAAGGAGGTTACAGTAAATTAGGTGAGGCGTTAAAAGTGTGTAAAGATGAGCACCCAGCTGCACTACTGCCGCATTTAACACCAAAAGTATGAAAGTGTGACCAAGTGTCCTGCGGCGGACGTGGTGAACGCGAGGTGCTGAAGGGCACTTGACCCGTACGGTGAAAAGTAGTCCACAGCAGACTGGCTACGTACATTTTTAATCACGGTAAAATATTAGCAGTTGTTTAGCGGATACTTTTGTCAGCGCACTTTACATATCAGGTTTTTATGCTGAACTCCTTACGGTTATTTACCCCGTTACTCAGCGGGGTGTTTTTACTCGGGGGATTCAGGGCGAGTGGAAGAGCAGGAGCAGAGACTGAAACCCAGGCCCGGACTGCAAGACGACGGCCGTAAGTGCTGCTCTGCCCGCCCGAGGCTCAGGATTAAGTTTCATGAATGATTTTGTTCGTCAAAATGGACTTTAATTTCAGCCAGAAGTGTTGACCGTCGCAGTAGGTCTGATCTAGCAGCACGTGAGAGTGAATCCCAGTTAAAATTTCTGTAATTTACAGAAATCCCACAGGGGACAGAATGGCTGTAGTGAAGCTGGGTTAGAAGATGAAGGATGTGTGTCTGTATTGTGTCCACACGGTACCTGCTCACGTACCTCACTGTGTTAGCACAAGTGAGCTCACTGCGAGTATATTGGTGTCTCCATAAAATAAGGAAATAAGGAGGAAAACAGGAGGATTTAATTATTTCAATAATTTGAACGTTTCTTTCAATCAACACCACTGGCTTCTGCAGCAGCAGACAGAAGAAACACACAAACGTATAATTAAAATGGGGCACTATGAATGTTAAAAATAGTTCACATAGTTAAAATTGAATAAGTTACAATTCCCTCCCTCTGGACCAGGTGTTTCGCCAGAAAAATGCGTAAAATTAAAATGTTTAAGAAGGAGAACAGAAGTTGCTCTGGCTGGGTGCTCACCTGATAGGACCAAAAGCTCTAGCAGCATCGCGGGGGGGTCGATCGACTAGGACCAAACGGTTGCTAGGCTTTCAGTTCGCAAGTTTCTAGAATTTCAGCTGTAATTCTGGCTCAGAGCTCATTTATAGTCCTGCACACCTATTTAGCAAATGTTCCCCCCTGTTTGTTCAGGGAGAGCCAAGTAGGCAAAATCAGTCTGTCTCCCTCACTTTCTGTACTGTACTCGTGCTGTTTCCCAGCACACGATGCTGAACTGTGAAATAATAGCTAGCATTTGCTTTCTTTATTAGGCTTTTATTCTCCTGAACCTCACACAGTCCTATGAAGTTGCACAATACTCTCTTAATGTGTGACTTTATGTACAGCAGCTCAATGCAAGGGAAGCACTGCAGTTTTGTCAGTTACTGTGGATGAATAATGGAATGCACAAATACTGTATGTTGTTAGTAAACTTGTCCTTTGACCTCTTAGTTTATATGAATATGCAAAGTAGCTTCAAGTTGCCTACAATGCATATTGCATATTGTAGAGAGCATGGACCGTAATGACAGGTATGGGTTGTTTTCTATAAGCGCCTGATGTCACACAGTTGAAGGAGGGTTGTGACTGAGGAGCAGCTGAAGGTGCAAGAGAGAGGTTAGAAAGGTCAGCGCAAGCAAGAGGTTAACGCGCCAGTGAGCGTGATAGACGAGTCACTTGGACAGACAGGTCAGACCATGAAGCCAACCTAGACGCTCACCACTCAGCCCTTATCCCCAGTGCTGTCACTGTCCAAGCTGCTTGCTGGTTAAATACACACGTGGGCTGTAATTTGCGATAATGGTATGTGAATACAGAAAATGACGTGACAGGTTAATGAAACTTTGTTTAGATTTAGGAACCAGGTCTGATGAGAGAAGAAACAACAAGGCTGTGCCAAGATCCCGATGATGGCAATTTGCAGAGTGAGTTATTTCCCATAACCTTTATGCCACCGGTTCTTTCAGTGGGGCTGTGTTCTTAAGCGGGGGATAGTGTTCTATTTCCCGTCCATTAATATGCATGGAACGACTAATGAGGCTGAACTGGAGATAATAAGATTCTGGAGCTGCAGTGCCACTGCCTGCATTAATGCTGTTTGAGTTTTTGCTAAAACATTTTTTCCCCTGACTTTAAGACCCGACACAGAGAGAGGCTGTGGAAGGATCAGTCCCATGAACTTTGCCACTGTTACCTTGACAGAGTTTTTGTAATGTGAAAAAAAAAAAAAAACGTAATTTTTTTTTATTAGGGTTAAACTGTTATCTGCAGAACGTACAAGCACTGTCACACAGCCTATTATTTGCGTCGATATTAAGAACCTGCAGTAAACCAGAAGAGATAATGTAAATAAATACAAATAAATATTTTTTCTTTATTTATTCCTAATATGAGTATATATACAATTTATAGACATTTTAACTTGTCAGTAAGCTGGCTATGATTATTTTAAACTGAATATAAAGTAAGAATAAAAATAGAATAAAAAGTCATGGATGATACTCCTAATTTCTATTTGGCAATAACAGTAAGAGCACAGGGCTGTAGATTCTGACTTTAAGGAGAGTGACATTTTTCATATTACGTTTTAAGTTTGGCTAAGAAGGAGTTGTACATTTAGGATTACAGTTCAGATGTTTTAAGCAAAAGAAAAATGTAACAAAGCTGGCAGTGTTTTGCCTTCCATGAAGACGCAGGCTTATCTTGGAACTGGAGCACAGGAATGCAGTGGCTCTGGAGCCACTCGCTTCCGAGAGCTCTCACCTTGCCGTATGTTTCTCAACACAACTATAAATATAAGCAAGTGATACACTTCCTTGAGGGAAGGGAGCGTGATTATGCGGAGAAAGTGGTCTTCTCCGTGTCAGCACTTTTCCTATGTCAGAGTAAAGACGCTGCATTACGGCTGTCTCCCCTCAGTAAATAATGTGTCCTCATTCAGTCAGGGTGTGGAGAAGGAGCATGATGCTTCTCATTTGACTACAATGGGCTATTATTGGCCATCATAGGGATGAAGCAGACTCTCTGGAGAGAGTGAAAGACGATGGGGGGAACTGGAAATGCCTGCCGTTTTTCAAGATACTTCTGGTTCTGTCACAGCAGGTGTGTAGATATGTTCCATGATGAGTTACGTTTGAGCTCCTGCAAAAGACACAATAAATTAACTTTACTGTGCCTATTATGGGCGTTGTTCAGTAATCCATTTGTGATGTCTTAATAACATTTGGTAGGGGGAATGTTACACAGACTTGGTCTGTGCGGAGTAAATGTGACCTCAGGGATCCCATGATTGAACGTTCTTGGTGTGTTGCAGTTTCAGCGCTGCTGAAAAATTCTTCAAACCAGCGTCTGGGGTCGGCTTACACCTGTAAGTAAGATTGCAAAAGTCGCGTGGAGGAGGCCACGTTGTTCTCAGGCTGGACTCGTTTCCCTCCCTCTACTTACCCACCACCGTACCCCCCTTCCCCAGCCCCCCACCCCCAACTCTTGCCTGCCCCAGGGCCTCTCTCTGCCTCACCTGTGTGGGGCCTGGCTGTCAGGCCCTCTCCTGTGAACACCTCCGCTGTGATTTCCTCTGGGCCGTCAGGTGGGCTGCTGCTAACTAGCCAAGCCTGAGACAGGGTGACCTCAAACCTCAACGTGATGGCTGCAAATCAACAATGTGCTCGCTGGAACAGGGAGAGAACAAGGCCAAGCAGGAACTTCCTGAGCCACACCAGCACTCACTTAAATATTGCGTATATTAAATACATTATTATAATCCTTACATACCCGCTGTTGTTTTCCCATTTATGAGCTATAGCATAATTTGCGGTAAACAAAACATATGTTCAGGCGAAAATTTCCGGCTTTTTATTACATTAACTTCTAATTATGTTTTTCTTTTTTTTTTTTTTGAAATTCGACACTTCGCATTTAATGACACGGGGCAAATTTCTGTAATTTAGTTGCCATGACATCTTTCAACCCTTTGCTCCTAATCTTGCTGCAACATGCATTAATTTATTTCAAGCTAAAGTTCCACAGATTTTAATTAAATTCATTACATGAAATATTACTGCATGCACATGCGTTAAACAAAGGGAAAAGTGAACAGAAGCGCATTAATTACATTCTACATACCGCTAAGATGCCCTTTAAATGATTTTTAAAGTAACATTGTTTGAAATGTAAAATATAAAATAGGTCGAGTTCGATTCCAACAGTTATGTAATAACATCCCTGGCACACATTTAAATGTGGTCTAAAATATTAGAGAAGCCCGTGCCTTATGACACATCTAGTTCTCTACTTTCTTCTCCTTTTAAATAGGTCATCATCAGCTGTCCTTCCATATTCCATGTAAATGAGACAAATAACGAAAGCCGTCATCACAGAATGAAGCGTGAAGTTAAAAAACGATTAACATTCTGAGACATGACAGTGTGCTGCAGTCTTTTGGGCTCTTCTTCTGCTCACAGTGTTTGAAAGTTTCCCCTCCATTCCCAGGAGCAGACCTCCCATCATATCTGAAATGCACTTACAGCAGTGGCTGTCTTGTGCTTGAGAGAGCGCTTTGCCTTTTGCTTTCATCGGAGTCTAAGTCTCACAGATGCACTACTTAACAATGCCGGCCCCTGCTCCCATCAGAGGGGGGGTTGCGGATCTGCGCCCCCCAGAAAAAGGGGGGCAGGTCCCCTGTGATCGGCGCTAGCTGAACATCGATGCCAGCTTCCATCTGTCATGATAGCCTATCTCCGAACCTTCAATCTGTCAAAAGCTTGCCGTCTAGCCGCAGGCTCCGGGAGATTTGGCGCTCTAAACAGATCTGACAACGGCATTATCACTGTGAGGGGCCCCAGCAAAACGGCACCAACGTGTTAATTGTGGCCGGATATGTAAACTGTCACTTCTTATCTCATTTAACAGTGGCGCTGCCCGAGTTTCAGCACCTCGTTTTCCACACTTCACAAACATATGGAAATGTTTAGGCAGTGGCGGCCCCTGGCAGGCTTGGTGTCAGCCGAGTTCTGCTTGCTGTACCACAAGCTCCTGGCCAGCCCTGCGGCTGCTGCTGCTCCACTGTCATCCTGACACCCTGTCATGTACCCTAATATAACAGCGATGCCGCTAAACCAAGCTTTGGCAGACAAATTGCTAGTGCTTTACAGATGTGGTTTTGGACAATCTTTTGTCATCATAAATAACAGCCATTAAGCACACGCTAAGAAACCACATTTGGTTGTGATTTTTTTTTTTCTTCCTCTCCTTTGTGGTCAGAACTGCTTGAATCCCCATTCACACTTCAGCTGCTGAAAGAGACAGCACAAGAAAACAATGCAAACTGAAGCATTGACTACGCACAGTGCTTACATGCAAATTCAAATGAACATGCAATTTCAACAAAATGCTGCAGGGCACAAAATCACCTGTTTCTGAAAAGTCAGCTGTCACTATCAATTAATAGCATGCTGTGTTAGACTGTTTGTTTTCTCTATTTGTTTGATTCATCTCGATATGCGATACTATTATTAGTTGTTGTTGTTATGAAACAGAGTACACGTTTTAACCTGGCATTATTATCTATTTGCTTTCTAATGAACTGGACCATCGATCATACAGCTGTCTGGATAAGTCTACATGGGATATAGAGCAGTTTTTCTCCCACTCTGGTGGGCCTCAGCTTCCCGTTCGTCTGCAGGGGAATGTATGAGGAAAAATGAGGCCCCCTCGTTGACCCGGGCTGCTCCAGACACTGGTAGTTCCTTACCTGCAGGGTGTGGAGTGTGTTAACCCCTGGTGCCCTGCTGGAGCCTGTGCTCACCCATTTAAGCGATGCCTCCAGCAGAGTGGGCAGCCAGAGAAGCCCAGGGCAGAGCCCAGGCCTTTTGCTTTTTAAAATAACAGTATCGCGCACACAGGTGTCAGTTAGGTCGACTTATTTATGTAGTAAATATCAAGCCCTGGTGTGTGTGTGTGTGTGTGTGTGTGCGTGTGCGTGCACGTGCATCTAAAAAGCTGAAGTACTTGTTAATAAATTTCATAGTTTTGTGGTCTTTTTCATTTAAAATACTTCAGCATTAAGCGAGTGAAAAATAATTAGCAACTGCATTTTCATATGCAGTTGTGATGCATAATCACCGCTAATTGTGATAATAACACACTTTAAATCACTGTTAATGTATATGACTGAACTCACTATCAATCAGTGTAAAGAGGAGCAGTTTGAGTTGCTTGTGTTTAAATATTCATGGTGCGGTGAAGCTGTCAGGGCCCTGATTTGGCCAGGTGAGGCAGCGCTCTCCACCGTGCCCCTGCCCCACAGAGGTCCATCAAGGCCAGAGCTGATGGCTGGAACGGGGGCTGCTCTTTAAGCCATTATCCTGTTATTTGCTGTCGTCTCCATTCCAGTGGCCGCTCGAAAGACCATTAATCTGCACGCCTGGGCCTGATGGATGGGCAGTCGGCTTGAATCCCTGGTCCTCCTCAGCAGGCCGTGGCGATGGGGAAGGAGGGGGCGCTGTTACTGTGGTAATTAAGGGTGGTGAGGGGGGGTGGGTCTGTGAAGCAGGGCCCCCAGCTGGTCATGCCGGTGAAGAGAGCTGCCCCCTCGCCACTCTACCCAGCCCTCAGGGACCTCATCATCTTTCCTAACAGTCAGGATGGGATTCTGTACCCTGCGCTCCCTCGCCTTGTTCGCTCAGTCCACCCCCTGCAATTTGCTGCTGTTGGAGAAAATTCTTTACCTACAGGTGCATAGGTCTAAATGCGAATATCATGAGTAGATGAGCAAGTGGTTAATTTGCAAAGAGAGTCTTGCTTGTAAACCTGCCACTAACGTATGATTTTACGCAGACATGTTCAACCATAAAGGGGAAAGAAACACTTACCTCACTGAAAGAAAGAAAAAAGGCGTTTCCCGATACACTGTTTAAAAAGTTATCTATTCTTCCCTATTATAACATTAAACTACTGTGGTTCATATTTTGCAATGCAGAATTTTTACCTTTAACTTTGTGGTTGTGAAAGAATGCTGTGGAAAAATGTAGATTTATGGGCTGTTAATTTTACATTACTCATATTGTATGTTAGTTGGTTTACATTTACAGTTTACTCAAAATAAAATGCATTAGCAATCTTGCATTTCAAGTATATCACTGTATAAACATTAAGTGTCCTATACAATTCCCAAGCAATGCTTTACAGCAAGGGGTGGACAGCAGGCAAATAGAAAATGAAAATTTATGTGGAAACACTTTTCCTGGAGCTGCTGAATATGACAGCACACAGGATCCTCTTGAGGGCTCTGGTAAAATATTTTTTATCTCTGAAATCCCAGTATAATATCCTAGAAAGGAGGCCATGTGAGCATCCTGCTCTCCCTCCTTGCAAAGGAAAGGAAAGACTCGCTCGAGCGACGGAGCTGTGGAAAAGGTGCCCCTTGCTGCCGCTGCAGCGGTGATGGGGAGAAGGAAGGGCGCTGCGCTTTAAGAGGACCCAAAGCATCCTGGGTAATTAGCCATTACGGTGCTGTCACATAAGGGCCGGCAGTCAATACAGAGATAATTTGGGCAATGGTGAATGACAGCGTGTCCTGGCTTTGGGGATGATCAAGGACAGATCCAGATGTAGCAGGCATCTGTCAGGTCCATGAATCACTCCTTTGGCTGGGCGGCAAGTGACTGGAGCAGAAGCCACAGAGGCCTGAACTGGTGCACAAATAAACATGGGGTTCAGTCTCCACTTGGCGCTGGGAAATCTCAGTTAAAGGGCTTCTGCTACACAGCAGAGGATGTCCATACCTGATCTGGCAAATGACAGACAGCAGAGGGGGTTAGAACCTAAAACTGGGTAGCTGAAGGTAAGACCTACAGCAAAAAAATGTCAGTATTTGTAATATGTAGCTGCACTTTAAGAAATATTTTGTTACTTTCCATATAAAACATTAAATTTATATTTTGATGAATAGTTTTTTTTTTGTTTTTTGTTTTTTTTTTGCCTTTTTCAGTTTTACCTTTTTGATGCTGAGCGGGGCATCTGGGACTCTGTTCCTGTGTGGGCTGGACCCTCGCACAACATTTTGTCCACAAAATATGCCACAGTCCAGAAGTGTGACAAAGATCACGCAAACATACAACGTTTTTGTAATAGTTTCTCCTTGGCTTTGAAACCCTGTGTGGCAGGCAATAAAAATGGTGAAATCCCCAAAGCCATGACTGAACTATTTGCTAATATTTTCTCTGTAGTTAACTGTCTGAAAAAGTTTGCGTTGCTGGTGCCCCGTTGTGTGTCACTGCATTGTTATGCATCAGTCTTTGTGTTCTGTGCGGAATAAATATGTTTATGTGCAGGAGGTGTGCGGACAAAGTTCTCGGTGGTTTTCCGAAGGGTTGTTAACAGCCAGGCGAACGCTGTGCTCTGCCGCAGCATGTTGGTTTTTTCTCTTTTGTGTTCTGTACTGGACCTGAGACTTTGTTTGGAATCATTATGCACTGTACACACAGAGAGTGTCGTTCTGCTAGAGTGCCTTTTTATTGCTCATGGTAATGCGAGACCCACAGTGCGGTGTGTTTAATCATGTCTGTGGAACAGTCTCTGCTCTGGGGACCCCAGCAGTATGGCCTCTTATCATATTTTAATCAATACCCCTCTGAAAATGTTAACACAAGACTGCAGCCGCTCGCGGAAAGAGTTATGGTCTCGGCTAAGAGAAATTTGCAAAGGTTTAATAGTGCAGAATACAACAATATTTCTGAAATATCGTGTTATAGTAAAATCTTTATGTGTTTACGTTACGCTGTTCACCGCACCAGCTTTGAAAACATGCAAAAGTTTTTTTTTTTTTTTTTTTTTTTTCCCCTTCGGTCAGATTAAGAATGGTCCTTGTCGCATACATTAATAATAATGTCAATGACAAATTGGTAGGGAAAATATTTTGTTTTTTTATTTTTCTTTTGTTGCATGAGATTGAATGCCTGAAAATATTGTGTAACTGCTGTTTTTGTTGTGTTACTACTACCTAAGAGTCCAGTATTTAGCCCCTGACATTGAAGACACACAGCGCTATGATACAGTTTGCAGGTTCCGGTGCTGGGTTGTTGTTTGCATCTTCTTCCCTCTTATTTCATTATAATATGTGGTAGTGACCTAGTGCAGCACACTGGCTGAGGGAAGGCGATTTTAGAATAAGTCACCTTCCTACTGTATAATTACCACCATTCATCTAAGAGTGGCGTTGGCTTCATGATAAAGACAGTGAAGCTGCCTATCTGTCTTCTACGGAACGACGAAGTAGATGCACCACCATGACAGTCAATTAAAAATGAAAGATAACGCAATACTCTTTACTTTTAATGGAGTGTTTATATGGCACTTTAAATATGTAAATTTCTGGCGGCAGCCCAGAGGCATTTTCCGTTTTATGGTACAATAATAGCTCTTTTTAAAGCAAAGTGCTAACTCTAAATATTTACCTGGAGTTTACTGGTGCTGGTGGCTCCTCTGGAAGGACTGCGGATGAGTGTACTGCTCCTTAGGGATCCATTGTCACACATGGACATATAAAAAGGGAAAAGGCAGATGAGAGAGTTAAAACATTGGATCAGATGTTTACTGGAGGGGGGGGGTGTCACTGCAAACACATTTTAAATGATATGCAGTGCTGCATTACTTGGTAGAGATAAACATTTAAATGGCCTTTAATTACAATGTGCATCCTGCCTTCAAGAGTCTAGCAGTAAACACTCAGATTAAATGCATCTTAATTTAGTACAACTGGGAATTGCAGGGGAGAATACAGCAGAAAAACAGAAATATAAAAACACAATTTGGCAAGCCATAAATGTTATATGTGTACATCAAATATATGAACACGGGGGGTGCACAGGTGGAAAGCCTGAATGTTGTCAGTAGCTCTGAATGTTCCTTTTTCCAGGGACACCTGAAATTAGAGGAAACTAGTCTTGCCATTTTATACCACTGCGCCTACACTTTCTCGTCTAGTAAAACAGTAGACAGTTTGGTAGAAAATTCATAGTTAACGGAAGCCACGCCTCAATGATAGAGCCACACCACGGACTGGTGGCACAAGGCCTGCGATGACCGTTTCTCATCCTTTCCACGTTCCCCATTGACCTCCTGCCCAAACAGGATAAAACAGTCACATCTTTAAATGACACCAGTGTAAGGAAAAATTGGCAATTAAAGAAACTCAAATGGAACTTGGTGTCCCTGTTGTTCTGTGCAAGCAGCTGTCGGTGGTACTTCTTGCCCTAATTATCCATCTCAGTCTGTTTCACATCTTGTAGACTCTCTCTTATCCCCACCTCACAATCCGCACAATGTCACATTAGTAATATAGGCTACAGCCTTTGGGTTTTTTCCCACCTTTTTCTCAAAAGCAGAGTTTTTTCTTTTTTTTAGAGGAAGGACTGGAGGAACAGTGGAAGAAATGAATCTCATGGGCATATTATGCTGATAATAGAGATATGAGCAGGGATTCTCCCTTCTGCTTCTTATCTCATTAGATGAGATGTTTTTGTTTAGCTTGCGGCTCCGTCTGAAAGCCTTTCGCGGTCGTCCTGATACGAGGGGAATTTATAAAGGCTTTTAAATGTTATTAGTACATCACATCAGCACACAGTCCTTTGAGCCGCAAATATGTAACACGTTGAACAACTAAATTTACTGTTGTCGAGAACAGCGTGCCGGTCATTTATGGCATATTAAGGAAGAAACTATTATATTAAAAAGAGTCTTCATCCACAGTTTTAATGACATTACCAGTTGTACGTTTTACAATTTTCAGTCGTGATGATTTTGATCCATGGCAAAAAAAAAAAAAAAAAATACACTAATAAGGTTTTGTCAGACAATGTCTTGAAAGTCTTGCGTGATGCTTGCGTGAGCATCAAGACTGGCTTATTAGAGCCCTGTAAGGTTGTACCTCCTTAGCCATATTTCAGCTGAGGAGTGGCAGAAATGAGAACGTGATCATGTTGGGTCACTTTCCCCACGAGCGTCCCATGCCTCTGTCCGCCTTAATTAAAGCGACCGGGAGCCTCCTTTATCGCGGCACATTCCTCAGCTACAACATTGATACTCATTATTTCTTAAGTCCAAACACCACGACTGTGTCAAGAATGCATCCATCACCAGAGAGCCACTGATAGTCAGCAGAAATTTTCCACCTTGTCAGCAAGTTTGGCAATTTGCAATTTTCTGCGGGGGTCTGACGCATTCCTTTTTTTTATGGGTTGAGATCACTTTCAAATACGGAGATCATGAGGATGATGCCTTGTTAGTCCCCTCTCCCGGCCCTGCCGGTGATGACGGTAATTAACAGCCTCCGTTAGAGAGCCGCTCCGGCGACGCCGGAATGTTCATTTGCATGCAGGCGATGCGGAGCGGCGCTGCGGCGCGAGAGCGGCGTTCTGCGGATGCTGCAAGCCCATCCCAGCGCCTGCCAAGCCCTCTGAGCCGCGGCCGCCCCCATCCGTTATGGGCCTAAAGCCGGAGCTCTGCTCTCCCTGGCGCCAGAAATGAATGCTATTAAAGACAGAGCTGCTTGACGTGGCGCTGATGAAAAATAGGATATTTCCGAAGGTTACGTTGCCAGCCGGCTCGGAATGCCTTGTTTATCTTTCCAGCTTTTGCACCGAGCGATGCAATTTCGCAGCACTACTATATATTTCATCCTAAAATTTTGTGGGTCTGTGTGCCCGCGCACTGTCATAAATAAGACTTGATTATATTTGGTTTTTCCTTCTGTGGTAAAATGTTTGTAAAATACCAGAGCAGAAACAAATTTTGATAGAGATGCAGCACAACAGAATATAAAGGAGTGTTTGATTCTTAACACTTCACCCTTTTTTTCAGACTGCTGTTTGGCTTTCAATAACATATAGATAAAATATCCAAACAGATCTATCCATATATACTAGTTATGTAGTGATATATACAGAGTTAATGTAATTAACGTGTTTAGGTGCCATTGCCTAAAATGAGGGCTGAATTATATAGTCTAATTTCAGGGTCTGTGCAAATGATTTGGGTTCATCACCTTTCTTGTGACACGGTCCTAGTCTTGGCCCCTGCTAACCACCCACCCCCCCCCACCCCCGCGCAACAATGTTAGCATGAAAGCCTCCGCGTGCAGGCAGGAGCAACTTAGTGTCAGGATCAGATTTTACTGCTGTTTTAAGCCCATCAGGCAGCGCTGGGTCAGCGGAGGGGCTGCACCATGCGGCGACACCCACCCTCCCTCCCCTCCCCAGCCCAGGTCGGGTCGGGCCGGGCCAGGCCTGCAGAACAGCCCTGTCCCAGCGCCCCACTAGAGGCGCCATCACAGAGACAAGGTCAGCTGGGGACAGAGGCTCTCCGCTCTGTTTGTGCTGCCGCGTTTGTCCCTCCCTTCTTTAAAGGAGCCATTAACATGCTCTCGTGGTCGGGACACCATAAAGGTTAACCTCAAAGTTTAGAGATCACGTGGAAATTTACAGATGAAACCTCCCCATTTCACAACAAAGTGGTCACCAGTCAATAAATGGTCTGTAATGCTATACAGCTAAACAGTAAAAGCATCCAAAACTAACACTAAAAACAGCTTATTGTAGAGAGAAAATGTGTGTCTATTTTAAGTGTGTAGTGTTTATGTGTGTCCCTTTAGTGTAGTGTTGCTTGTTCAACTGTGTATTTAAATATATCGTGTACATAACATTTAGATGTTACAAAAAATATCTGGACTGATGTACATGGGTATAGATTGCAAAATACATTGATACATATGCATATTTGTTAGTTTTTTCTGCTTTTATTATTTAAATGTATGCAAAACATACATAAAAACTAAAAACATAAAACATAAAAACATAAAAAACATAAAAATCTTATCCAAATGAAGTCCTTTAGTACCTTAGCTGTATTTCTGAATTATAACTGACATTGATTATATATCAGGTTAAACTCACAGCAGCCTCATCGAGAAATGGGCTTTTGGTTAAAAGGTGAAATGTGCAAAACTACATCTATGTGTCACTCCTGTCCCAAAATGAAATGATCACAAATTTGGCCTCGAGTCAGATGTGTTACTAAATCCATCCTTGTTGCCTCAGGAAAAAGGCTTCTAACAAAGGAGTTAAGATTTCATAAAGCAGATATTTTTTTTGAAATTCAGTGACGTTGAAAAATCTGCTCACATCCTGCCCGACTGTATTTTTAATTTAGATTTAATTTCAGTTTTCTCAGTTGAACCACAGGGTGGCTATGCCTGGGTTTTATCAATATTTTCATGTCAGTATAAGTACTTAATTCGTTCATAAAAACAGTTAGTCAGAAAAGAATTCACCAGGTATAAACCTCCTCTTGTGTTTTTCCATGGTATTTTCATCACTTTTACATTAATGCCTTCAAGTCTTCAAGTGTCAGAGATGAATGCGTTGATTTGCAAGGTGTAATGAACTCAGTCTTGTCCTTAATGCTAAAATAAGTTTTTCCTCTTTTGTGCTGTGTTTCAGTCTTAATGCAGACATATTCTGCTGTGGGAGAATGTTGTCTGCTTATGGGGTAATTAAAAAATTATCTGTCTTAAAGTGAAAAAATTTTGTTAGCTGGAAATTTTTCCTCTTTTTATTGCTATAATTTCCTTTTTAAAGAGCCTCTTCCTCAGAATTTCTTTCTGCCGTAGCGACCTGTTACATGTTGTTATGAATAGATTTGTGTTATTGTGGAATAAGGGCACCAGATCTATCGATGAGTCCCATGGATCAGGTGACACCATGACCAGGTCTCAGCGCTCTGCTGGGTCACGCTGACGTGAGGGGACGTTCACTGATGTTCAGAAAGATTACACAGCCTGGGCTCCATGCCTGCTGGCATCTCCTCCTGGTTCACACCTGACCCTGACTTTCCTCAGCAGCAGCATGGCTCACAGCAAGCCCCCCAACCTGTCAGTCCATGGGGGTCCCTCCAGCAGCACAACTGGGGCCCTTCTCCTTTCCACGAATAGAACAGTTATGGAATACTGACTGACTGCATTGACACTGTATATTTACAAATTTGGTTTACAGTGGTGATGGACACTTATCCAGTGATCTTGTACCGTGCATTCAGTCTGCTGGCAATGAACCCACTCACTCAGCAACCACTTCTCCAAGTCAGGGTGATGGTGATCCAGAAGCTATCCTGCAAACCCAGGGTGAGGGTCGCAGGTACATCCCGGACACGACGACAGCCTAGTGCAGGGTGCTCCCGCACACACTAAATCCACTCCAGAGAAACCTTTTAACCTGAAGCACATGTGTATGGACCGAAATGAATTGTTACACCCAAACGAGGCAGCGGTGCTACCTGTTGTGCTACCGCGCCTCTCGTACTGTAACTTTACGTTTTTATTAAGGACTCAAGTGCAGAGACTTGAAGTCAAGAAGCTGCTGAGTCCCATGAGGCCCAGATACACAGTAAGTGTTATAAAATATATTAGCTTCCAAGGGGAGCTGCATCTACTGAGTACTTGTACCTGCTGAGAGTTAAAGAGTGAAAACTTGAGGGTTAAAGCTCCGGACCCTATGAGAGGTGCACTGGGACCTGCCCCCTGTCTGCCAGGAGGGCGGTGGGTGTCGTTTTTGTCCTCGGTGCCCGCAGCGGGACCCCGAGCAGGACTGCAGGAGCACCCAAACCTGAGTGGTGAGCTCTCCTTCCCTGCCTTTGAAAACCAGGGCCCGGGCGGGGTGTTGAATTATGCCACATCTCCATTTGACTTTCATAAGCTGTTTACGCTTCACAAATTGTTGCGATGGCTCCTCTTCAGTGCAAAGGCTTTTACATATGTTATATCTCAGTACATTCTCACCATGGTTACAGCGCTAATGTGAAACCGAGTCCCACAAGGTTGTGTTTTGGCTCCTTCCTTGGTTTTTTTTTTACGCGGCAAAAATAAATTAAGTCGGCTACACCCACACCAAGTGGATTATACAAAACTGGAATTCATTTTTAAGGTTGTTATTGCAATTAATACAAACGTACTTGCATTTCTCTTTCGGATCGGTGTGGATCGTTTCGACTGTGCACACCTCTGGTGGGGGTTAGCCCAAAACCGCACTCTGACAACAGCACAGCAGTCAGAAAGGCCGGCTTCCGATGAAATGTTTAATGCCGTCGATACTGTTCACATGCAGCTTCTTGCTAGCAGACCGCGGGAGGCTCCCAGGTCACTGCTGGAACCCTTTAAGGGGTCCAGGCTGCTCTGAGGGGATGGGGGGAGACAAGTGCACCGGGAAAAACCCACTGTGAGCCGTGTTCAAAGGCGCCGGCTGGTTCTAACTGGATTAACATTTATTGACCGTTTAAGTCGGCCTTTTTTAGCTGTGGGATGGAGATGTGTGGCTAATTGTGGTGGCTGTTACACCAGCTGATCACCGATGTGGCAACAAAGGCTCCTCTAACAGGCACTTCATCAAAGATTAGAAAGTCTCTATTACGAAACAAATTAGGCAAGCTGTGATCTTAACCCGCAGGTCGAACGACATTACAGCAAAGTTTAAGCTGTTAGATAGCTGAAAAACTTATTAAGGGTTAGTGCTGAGGTAGCACTTTGCTATTGATTTTACGATAGCCAGGTATTATGATTTATGGAGTGCTTGTGTCAGTATAACAAGCTGAAGGACACACAATATCATCTCTAACATCATTAAAATTCAGAAGTCTCCTGAGCTGGCTCATCAAGTGCTCTGCTCCATCTTGGAATCTGATTCAGATAGATGCGTAGGCATGGCGATTCCAGCCGTTCTACACCGCACTCCTCACGGCATTAATTTTAATGTCACTGTTACTCGGGCACTGAGCCGCACGAAGGCAGGCTGACACTGTACTTCTATTTATTTTGATTTCGTGTTTTTGCTTTATTTCATCTCAATCCTTCAGGTTACTAAATTCTTTGCCTGGAAGGGCCCGTTCTGATGAGTTGCATTAGCATCTAACTGGAAGGTTTATCTACTATAATCATATGTGCAGGTTTGAGGACCATCCCAGCTATATTCTCATGGCAGCAGAAATCTGTGGTACACTGGAGACCCCTGTTGGTGGGCGCAGGTACTTCAGGCTGACTCGGGAGGGCAGTGCAGTGTGGTAAAAAGAGGGCAAGTATGGTACAGGTCCCAGTTCTTTCACTTAGTGCTGGTTCTGTGTGTGTGTGTGTGTGTGTGTGTGTGTGTGTGTGTGTTGCTGTGATTTACCAGCATCATGGACGTTGTGACCTGTTCCTCTTGAACAGCTGCCATTAACCTCCCGAGCATTTTATTATGTCTGACTGTTCGGCGCTGTGGATCCTGCTTTTGCTCAGCGCTTTAAATAGGAGTCTTGTTTGCCTCCTGCGGAATTAACTATTTTTAATTTACAGTGTAGTAAGTATTATATAAATTCAGGAAGTGTATGTTTTCGTCTTGGGATTTTCGTACAGAGTTGGCAATTCTGCTTTATTCCTGCTTTAAATTCCTTTTTTGTAAAACTAAATTAAGGTCAGAAATTGTGATAACTGATTATTGTGATAACAGTGAGAATAATTACAATTTTAATGGTTGCTGTGAGAAATGTTTGCGTGTGCTGAAAACCCGATGCAATTTTAAAACTGTCGTGTAATCATGGACAGTTGTGAAGAATATTGATGAAAATATCCATATATCATTAGGACGTGACTCGGACACCTCTTCCTCACCTCTGAGCTGCTGGACATAGTCTGGATCAGATGGTCACCCTTAAATTTCTTTTTGAGTAAGTTGCTGCTGCTGTCAATAGGTGCTACTGAGTTTTGTATGAAACCCTTTGCATGAGTGCTGCTTGTAGCAGAACGGCCAGATTTACCCAAAACTGAATTAAGTTACAAACAACGTCACGAATAACTGTTAGAAAAGTCAGATTATGAAAAGTTGGTCACTATTTGAAATGCAAGTAATTTCAATCAATTCAACCTAGCAAAAATTGTTCAAAGGCCACCTTTACTATGATTTTTACTGTCATTACAGTTATGATCATCACAGCCAGTTTACAAGAAAAAACAAATGCTATTACATTCAAGATCGGGGAGATCAGCCACGAAAAGGAGAGTACCATGTACGAGAGGTGTCCGTAGATCTGCCTGCGAGACGTGCGTGAGCAAAAGGACCCCTCGCTCAGATTCCTCTGGATCCCACATCTCCTCCACTGTCTCCTCCAGCAGAGAGGGCTGAGTGGCAGAGCAGGGCTGTTGGAGCAAACCTGCTGGGTGTTGGCAGGAGCCGCGTCTGCCGGTGAGTGAGGAGAGAGAGCTTCTCACACATACTGCCCACACGTACACGCACGCACGCACGCACGCACGCACGCACGCACAACCATGCCATCAATGAAGGTAAACACTCCTGCTGTGACTTGGCGCACCCCACTGGACAGCTGGAGACTTGGGGAGCAGGAGGGCTGCCAAGCATGTCTAATGGCGAAGGGGGTAGCCAGGGGGATGGGGGTGAGGCTGGGGTAACTAGGCAAGGATTGGGGTGGGTCCCATGTACCTGCAGATGATCACCCCAACTGACTGTCACGGCCTGGAGCAAAGCCTGCTGCGCAGTCACCACACACTGCAGATTTGCCAGAGTTCCTGCTCCCCAACAGTCGCGCAATAAAAGCACGGCTGGGGCGGGAGAAGGACAGGTTCGTGACACGGAGGCAGCCCTCCGAAGTGTGTATGAGTCAAGTGGAGCGTGTTCACCAGTAGACCGCCGACGCGGTCAGCATGTGGTGGCTCGGGATCAACACTTTGCGCTTAAAGCCCAACAACACTTTCATGGCTGTAAGAACAACAATGGCTAATGCTGATTTATTCACACCGAACCCCCAATTACAGACATGTCATGAATAATGTAACATCCATAGATGAACTGCATTCTTTCAAAACCGATTATGGTTTTTATTTGAAGAGCGGTTGTAAATCTCCTCTTGCGGCGTGCAAATGATGATTTCTCCGCAAGAAAGCGATGCTAATGTCGGCCCATAAGATACCGGAGATTCCTTAAAACCAAATGTTTAAAATAACATAAGATAATCATATAAATTATGCATAACTTCTTGAAATGGAACAAAAATGTTCACCAACATACATTATTCATAGTTTCAGACATTCATTATCATATCTTCGGAAGGCTAGGAAAACTTTCGGTGAACGGTCTCAAGGAGGATCTTTTGCTTGCACACCAGTGTTTCTTCCCTGTAATTTCTCTTTTTTTGCCCCTCCTTTCCAGTTGAAATCTGACAGACCTGTAGATTCCAGAAAGGCTCCGACGGAGAAATCGAACAGGAGACGCGTCTCGCCGGTGTTTTCGGCACAGCGGTTGTTTAGTCTGAAAGTCCAAACTCCCCCCCCGTTCTTCTGTTCTCTGTGCCTTTGTCCCGAATCCAGTCTGCTTCTCCAGCAGTTCACTTAGGGGAAAATCCATTTTGCAAAATAATGCCAAATTAGCACTGTAAATATTGAAATCAGCCTTTGCAGATGCAGCCCTGCCCTAATTTCTTTCTCCCTCCCTTTCCTCTTCGATCTTTGCTTAATCTCAATTCATCAATTACAGTCCCTTATTATAGAACGCTGACAGCACGCAGGGGTTCTTGATAAATGATACAGCTCACACTAAATTTAAAATGTGAAGCTCAAGAGCTAATTATCTGCACAGACCTAGTTAATAACGAGATTTCTTGTTAAATATCTGATCACAGTGCCAGCGCCGTTTGTCAAGATGCGCTCGGCTCTCTGCAGCATCTTTGTCTCGCTCGTAACCCTCCGCTGAAGGAGCTGACGCGGACACGGCAGGTACATGTGAAAAAGCAACCCCCCCCCACCCCACCCCAGTTGTAAAGAGCAAAGAAGCCTGGTCAGGTCACAAATATTGAATTGGGATTTGCACCGTTTCACACCACAGTCCCAGTCTGTGGCGGATGCCTAAGCGTGCAGACGGCAGCGAAGGAACCGTTTATGTGTCTCGGCCCCCGTGGTCCCTGTCTGTCCCCGTTTGAAGGGGTGCGTAATTATTGCAGTCCGGATGTGTAGCTCCTTCTCTGGGGGGAGAGGAGATCATTTTGCACGTCTGAATGGCATGGGTTTCAGCTCTCCCAGGCCAGGCTCCCGCATCCCCCGAAGGCCACGCCTCATTGGATCATCAGCCACAAGCCCTGAAATAAAAAAGAAAGTAAGAGGACATTCCTTCTGTGTGTTATCTCCCCCGGTAAGAGGTCTAAGAGGAGCCCTAGATCTCATGGTCTCAGAGCAATAAACACTTCCTGCGCCCAGATGGAAGGCTAAGCGTGTGAAGGTGTGAGGCCACCCATCCCCTGTGGCCCTCCACACGCTCAGCCCCATGGCCGCCCTGCCAGACGCACTGGGCGCCCCGTCCGCCCGAATGCCGGCAAGTGCTGCGGAATCCCGCGTGCAGCGAAACTAAGTTTGCCGGGTTGTGCCAACAGCGGGCCTGGTGCCAGTTAAAGAGCCGACTTTCCCTGGGTTAGCAGCCCTCGTCGACCAGGGGCCTCGGGCGCGGCAGCCTGTCTTGCACCTACGTCTCTAACCTCCCACAGACAGGAACTTAAAAACAAGTTTTTGTCAAGTCCCAGAGCTGCGCGGAAGGACCCTGCCACGGGTAGGTGTTGATAAGACCCCCCGGCCCGGACTGCAGGACGAGACGATGAAGCAGGTGCATTAGGCAGGCCAGCTGGGAGCGAGAATGACATCGTAGCTGCTGCGTGTCTAGCCGCAGGACAGACGTGTGTACCAACAGCATCTGCTGGTAAAAAAAATAGAGGCCTACTGTCTTCCATCAGCGTGTTGGAAAAATAATTACCATAATATCCCCGTTTCTGTAAGGTGAAAATGTTTTAATAATTGGTCTGCCCTTTTCTAACTCTGCTGTAAAGCGGTTAGGAATTAATTACAGGATAACTGTGCAATTAATTTTAAATGCCAGTTAAAGGTGGTGGGGGAGCGGTGAACTAAAGGAGAGAAGAGCCGGCGACTTGGAATGAAACTGAGCAGAATTAGCCCGACCCGCTGTTTGGTCCCACTGCGTGGGCAAGCTGGGACCCAGGACCACGGCGGCAGCGCGGTTCTCCGCTCCGCAGGCAGGGGGCAGCTCGGCGGTTCCGCAGCGGGTTCACCTGCCAGCCTGACAATGATAACAGCAGAGCGACACAGGATTTGACACGTCCTGAAACGGTTCCCGGCTCTGAAGCAGCTCTCCTCCCTGCAGCAGAAGCTCGACTTGCTTTCAGCTCGGCTCCAAAAGAAGCACTGGTGATCGGCCCTTAGAAGCAGCGAATGTAATAATTTCCCATGATTTTCCTCACTGTTCTGCAGCGTCGAGGATCGAGCAAATCCCTAGTTGGACTTTTTGCTCAACCGTGCCTCTGCTTCTCACTCCTGTTGGCCGACGCAGAAGGAGAAGACCCCCCGACAACGGTGCTGCAGTTGTTTTCGTTTTCAGCGCCGACGTGTGTTTGAACACGGTTCGCTTGGTCCTGAGGCTTCAGTGAACTCGGACGTCTAATTGCACACAAGCACTTTGTTTGCACCGTCGTCTCCAGCTGTTGAACCCCAGTGGAGCCACGCACTTCTCACCTCCGCGGAGGACCCCCCCCGAGGCAGAGCAGCTGCCACCCAGCACAATGCGCCGGGGGCCCAGGAGGCACAAGGCCAGACGTGCACCGACCCGTCCTCAGGTCAGCCCGAGGAGCGGCCATGCTCCTTTTCCCCTTTCCGGAAGTCAAAATGGACAGCGTTGTAGATGAAGGGCTCAATGGCGTCATTTCCCCACCAAAAACGAGTCTTTCCACCCTTTCGTTTCCCTCGAAAGGCTTGAGCAGACATTATTCCGCACATGTTTTTCCCCCATAACGACGGCTCTTGAAGCCCAATCGGAGCCTTTCTGTGAGACAGCAGGTCTGCAGGAATGGTAGTGGAAACAGCTTAGCGGCAGATTTGGGGCCATTGCGATGTGTTACACAGATAAAAGCTCCACTCCTGTCTCAGGCTTCTTCCTAATCCAAGCTTGATCTCAGTGTTTGATCCGTTGTGTTTTCCAGAGACGCTCTGATCAGTAGCTATTGCTGTAATGTAAAGTCAATATTGCTACAGTGATCCCTTTCCCCAGGCTGTGAGAACCTCCGAGTGGGGGGGGGGGCGATTGTCCCCCTTTTCGAGATCAATCGACTGTTCGGATACTCAGGCTGACACCGAGGCCGTCCTCGAGGAAGGCTGGCCGTGCGGCCCGTAGCGCCTGTTTAAACACCTCCTCCCACCTGGGGGCCACCGATACCTTTAGTCATCAGGAACTGCACGTTGAGCTTTGATGTCCAAATAAGGCTTCTGTAGAACACGTGACTAAATGGCTTTGGGCTGCTATGTGCCAAGTTGTTACTCTTATAAATTTTTCATTTCAGAAACATTACAAAGCGAGGTAGAACTTGTGCCTTTCCTACGCTTCACAAGACAAGTGTCAGCATCACAGGCCCTTTAAAAAAGGCGCTATTTTCACACATTTTCCTGAACACACTTTGTCCTCAGTACCTTTAATAGTGTCACTGTACTTATAAAATCCTGGAAGCACAACGTTAAATCATTACTCCAAATGTATCTCCCGCAACTTCATACGCTAAAATTTGCCGTAACGGTACTGGACTAGAACAAGAACAGATGTAATTGCAATATTTATAATTCTGTCTCTTTCCCAGTAGTTGTCATGTGTCTTTGGGCATTTAAAAGGCTTTTTGAAACAAAACCCGTAAAATAAGTGCATGTTCAGTACAGTAGATTTGCTGGACTAGTGCCCGTGATGGTATTGGGTCGAACCCCATTAAGCATCTTCACGTAGCCCCCCGCGCAGGTTCCCCGGCGGCAGTATTAATGAGTACAGGTTTAAGTCGCTTTAGATGAAAGTGTCTATTAAGAAAGTGAAAAATATATAACAGGATCACTTTGGTGTGGAATCAATAGCCACTGCAGGAAAGTGAGCGTCTGGAAGCTTAGCCAGAAGAAAACGAAGTGGCTCGTCTTGACTACGAGGCCCGGGGGTTTGCCGTGTCACCGGCCAGGTTTTTCACGCAGGATTAAACATACACAGGTATGCAAGTGGAACAACTACAGCCTGATAGGCAACAAACGCCTACAGCCAAGCAGAGCCTGACTGAAATATTGAATAAATGCATCACACAAACACGGGACACTTATCACCCACCCGCCCCTGGAGGGCAACGTCTTCACAGCACCGCAAGTGAAAGCAGGCCTTACTTGGGGGAGTATCTAAGCAAAAGGGGGGGGCACTTAAATAAATAAATAACACATTAAAAAGATGCATCCTATTTTAAGTTCACCAGTGGCCCACTTATAACTTAAATGACTAGTTTAGTTAACCTTTCCGTTGGAATATAACGTGTCGTTATGGGCACTATGCTGCGCTGCATAATTTCCCCTGCATTAGCATCCGTCATGTCCGCCCTCCTCTCTAAAAATACGTCCAGGAGGAGCGTGCAAGTGAGCACAGGGCCTGGTAGGTGAGCCACTCGGATCGTCCTACTCGTGAAATACTTGCTGACTTCAATCGCCAGGGGGACTAATGTTCTGATGAAAGCACTGCCACATCCCCCTATTAGTCTCCCAGGATTTTCCATAGCCCACTTTTCACCCGATTCTTGCCAATTAAGCGGCCGAATTATGTATAATGGTGGTAGCCACTCGCGTCTTTGAGTTGCGGAACGCAATGGGAAAGATGACAGAAGGATACTGTTGAATAATTAGAGTGAATTTTCAGAGCCCTGCAAACTCAATCTTCTCCTGCCACATGCTAACTATTTTTACCCTAATCTCTTGCCCTCACCCGCTTTATGTGTTCCGGTTCTTCTGTGGAGCCGTGATTGCAGGCCTATTTTATTCCGTTGCACCAAAGTTCAAAAGTGCTACGGCGGTTTGAGGACAGAAAAACAGAAGTAAGTTAATGACTCTGCTCGTGCATTTTGCTTGCCTTATTAACACAAAACAAGGTCGTCCTTTTCCGCCGCAGAACGTTGTCCCCGCAGGGTGGAGGAACCCGCGATTATGCAACCGTTAAAAGCCGGAATCGGCGGCGTCCGCGGCCGTCGCCAAGCCCGCAAATGCAGACTGACGTCTCATTCATTAGCTTTTAGCTCACCGGGCCCCGCAGCGGCTTCTACCTTCGCTTCTATCTGGGGCAAATTAATTATTCATGTAATTTGTGAAATGAGCAGTAGATTCATCACTGGCAAGATTAAGCAAAGCAATTAATTGACAGTTAAATAATGTGCGGGTGCCACGACTGTCTGACTGCAGAGAAGGGGCTCCGAGGAGCCTGTCACGGGCCTGGAGAGGTGAGCGTCGCACGGCCCGTATTCCCCGTGGCGCCAATTGTCATCGCGCTGGGAGTCGGCCGGCCAGGTTTGGCGCTCCTATCACCCCCGCGGCTGTCAGCGCTCGAAGCGTTTCCCGGCCGCCAAGCACTCAGGGCTTATTTTAGCGCTGTGGAAATAGACGGGCTTTTCACGTCACGTCTTCGCCACGAATTAATAGACTAATTAGGATATACAAATGAAGGCAGCTCCCCGCGTCACAGCGCGGCTGAGGGGTGCTAAACGGCTCTTACGTTCGGTCCAGCTTGAAACGCTCCGCTAATGTTACGCGTCAGCGTGAATGTTTATGTTCACCTCTCCCTTCGGCGCTAGAAGAAATAAACGATTTTTTATTGGGGCGGAACAGGTAGGAATGTGATAACGGATTGTTTTGTCTCGTCACATTTTTTTTTAGATTAGTTGAGAAGTTACAGGTTTCAGTTCTTATCAAGTCACCCAGCTGCTATTTCAGCTTCTGCCGAAATGAAGTTGAAACTCGGACCTTCCTTCCTGCACTGGGCGTTACTGATCAGGCAGTGGCACCCGGTCTGGGTCCCTCCTGTCGTCCTGAAGGGCGTCAGAACTGCTTTGGGCACTTGGGCAGGTACGCCGAACAAACAACGCTCTGCGTGAATGTTTAACAGGCCCGAGGGGGTGATCCTGACATGTTGCTCCCTTATTCCCCAGGTGAGTCCAGTTTTGTCATCTACGCGGCTAAAGCGTGGATCCTTCCGGATCTCCCAGACCCCAGATGATTTCCAGTCACGCTGCACCTTGGCTGTTTTACGACTCCTGCCCTTGAAGGAGAAAGGTCAGGGTTCGCTATGACGTGATGGGGGCCACACCCGGATCAGACACTGTATTTTTGTTGCTCGGCTCTGTGTTCACGTGTCTCGTGCCGCGTGGCTAAGCGGGTGTGGAACGTACAGAAAGTGTGAAAACATACACGTGCGCTTGCGGCGCTGTGTCGCTGCCACAGCCAGACATGCGAACATGTTCGTGTGGCGCGATTGTCGCCGACAATGAATCAGGGCTGAATTCATTAATTTTTACTACCTTAATCTCAGCGCGTCTTTGGTTTGACGCGTACATCAGGCGCAATTCCACATCACTACATCCTAAAGGTTAATAATCCTTTTAATTAAAGGATAAACCTGCTATTGAACACAAAGCCTAATCGCACCAGGATTACCAGGGAAATGAGTAGAGCTGCAGCAATTAGTCTGATAATTAAGGTTTAAGAGCTGGACAGAGATCAAAGCCCTCACGATGTGTCGTAAAACTCCTCCGGCAGTCAGGGAGGTGAGATGTTGCTCTGTGCTTTACGGCGGCGCACATTTGCGTCTTCTCCCCCTGGTAGCTGTGAAATGCGGCCTCCCCAGCGGATCCGGCAGGGGGATGTAAAACAGCAACAGCTGTTGCCGTGCAAGCCGGGCCTTTCCGACAATATGATCGCTCCATCAGCGGCGGCTCCGCCCACACGCGCGGCATCTGCATCCACCGAGTGCGCTTATCGATAAACGGCCCTGCGACAATTAGCCATCTCGGAGGAGCGGCCATCTCGGCCACGTGCCCTTAGCGCGGACGCCGCCGCTCGTCGCCGCGGGGCCAGCGCGCCTCCCGAAAGCGGCCGCGTTCGCGGGGGGCGCTGGGAGGGTCCGCCGGAATCCTCGTGTCCTTTAATGGGAGCGGTGGCGGGAAATGGTGCTGGCAGCTGCTAATGGCCGGTCTCCGAGGGGCACTTCGTGTTTGTAATTGCATTTTGTCACCTACAGAGGGTGTTAAGAATCCTTGTTAAAGGCAGTAAAAACGGTTAGGAGACATCTCACAGTAACCATTATTGTGGAGCAAATTAGCAGGTAGGCAATATCGAAGCTGTCAGGAAAGGTTAGCAAGAAAGAGTGCTGGGAAATGGACCATTCAGCCATTCATCATGGCCGTAGTCGCCGGCTCCAAATTGAAAACTGTAAAAAAAATGTTATTCATTTTCCAAGAATTAGAGGATGTTAGTTTTGCTTACCACAGTGGGCAGAGAGGGGGAGCAGTCAAGGGTTGTTTTTTTTTTTTTTTTTTTTTTTTTTCCTTCAGTGATCGGTGTTGGGGGGGGGGGGACAATAATGAAAACAAACATATCCATTAAAAGGTAAATTTTTATGATGTCTTAAACGCGTAACCGCGTTCCCTCCGTGATGAAAAAAGTACCGTAAAACAGTGTAATGGTTTGAGTGTGGCAGCGGTCGAGGAGGCCTTGTGTACAGTCACACGAGAGCCTCACCGCCATCTGTTTCTCGTCCCCCTGCACGTCACACATGCATCCCTTTGTAACGTAAGAGAACTTTTAATGAGAAAGCGGGGTGGGCGCGTGGCAAGTTGTAAATTGTGAGAAAGGTTTTCATCCGCGGCCTGGTGTGTGGAGCGGACATAAAGGATTCCCTTTATTCACCCGCGGCGGTGCAGCATTTTGAATTCCATTTATACCACACAGCAAATTAAATTATTGGAAATCCATTTTTGCAGCAGGAGCCCAGTGAAGCAGTAAAAGGGTTAAAGTCAGAGTACCATAAAAATAATAAGATTCAGTACAAAAATAAACAGCCTCAATCAGGTCCGGCTCGATATCCTGCGTCTTCCGCATTACCGGATTTAATAGGTCATGGTTCATGCGTTTATAAATTGTATGCATCGAGGAAATATGTATGGCAAACATGTCGCCATCGCTTTTGCATAGCGATAGGACTCGCATAGAGAGGTTATATTGGCTGTCGTTGACATCCGGTGGCCTGTGTCGTAATTCAGAACCATATTGTGCTTTTGGTGAGGCGCAGCAGCAATTTGTTCTGCCTTCATGAAAGGCTATTGCACCGCAGCGCCGTATCAGACGGAGCGAACAGACGGGCGAGGTTCTCCTCTGTGGTCTCATCACATGCTGACCTTTCATAACGGAGTTGTGCTTTTAATGGGTCTACACGTGGAAGCAGGTTAGCATAAGAGCAAAATAAGCCTTGTGTGAGTTGAGCCAGGATAAAGTAAGCCTTTGAGGTGTTTATCACTGCGGAGGAACTAACTAGTCCTTACTGTGAAATCATTACACCATAGACCTGAAGGCCCTACCTGATATCAAATGGATTCCGCTTACAGAGTCACACAGAGACTCTTATGAAAAAAATCATAGAAGTTCACGTGTGCCATCTCTGCGGACGAGGAGGATCGGATATATATGTGGTGCAGCCAGAGAACGTTCGTTGTGATCCCAGAGTCCGTCAGACCATTAAAGCAGAGGCGAGGTGGTCTTCCTGGGTCATTTAACTGCTGACAGCTAGATCAACACGAAGGGCCTCACGTACTCCTCTCATCTGTAACTTCTCTCATTTCTTCTGGGTGCTTCTAATGGGCGACGCCGGTCAACGGACACAAGGAGCACGGTTCAGGGTGTGTACGCTACCAAATGACCACCGGCAGCAGTCGCTCACACCAGAAGCGGTTAGAAAAGCAGCGCTGTGGGTTTTTAACGTATTGAGACTTGCCTGTATGTCTCAGCAGGCTGTCTAAGTGGTGTGAAACGTAAGCTGCTGCTGTTGTGATGCTCAGTACCGATTCCAGAGGAAAGGTCAGTGTAATAAATAACGCGACTCTCTGGAGAGGAGCTCTGAACTCCGGAGTCAGGCCCGCTCTTGGCAACCGGCCAGCACCAAGGCATCCTCCATCCCGCCCTTAAAGAGTTCTGCTTTCTTAGGGTCGCGGCACGGATCTGCCCAGCGCGGCCCGATATAAAGCACGCGCTTCTGCGTCAGCCCCAATTTTACACTTTTGTAAATTGAATCCATTTTGTCATTTAATAGAGGCTCAAGGGTTCATCTTGAGAAGAAAGGCATACATTCAACGGTGTATGGCCGGGTTTGCGCCATTGTTAACCACCTCCCATGCAATTAAATTGCTTAGAACCCTGACAAGCCGTAACTTACGAGTCTCCTGGCCGATGTAAAACACGTCTCTGTCGCACATCTCGGGCACATATAGGTGTCCCACTCTCGCCGCAAAACACAATGATAATAGTTTTTTTTTTTTTATATTTCAATTAGAAAAATGGGAATGGATAAACAGCACCTGGCTGAAGACAGCGGTCCGTCGCCTATATATTTGTCAAAGCAGAGTGGCAGTGTGAGGAGCACAGCAGATGAGAGGAAGAAGCTCTTGACTCCCCCGTCATCCATTAAGGTCCTTCTTGGGGTGCCGCTCGCCCATCTCCGCATCTAATGAATTACGTTGCACATCAAAAACCACACGGGCACCTATTTAAAAACCGGGATTGTGTCTGAACGCATCATAAATATGAACCGTGAAAGGTAACAAAATGAGACAGTCAGTAACGTGTAAGATTTGTGATGCCGCTAAATGCTATGTGGGGAAAAGGTGATGCTGACAATCAGAAATTATGATGAAAGAAATGTAATTTGATGGATGTTTAATTTTCCTCCTGCAATGTTTCATAGGCAGGACAACACTGGTAGATGGCAGACCGGTTCAGTTCAGAAAACAGTTAATAACTGGTGCAGCTAGTAGATGTGACCATTATTTGTAATATGGTGTTATTGTGAAATGTTTCTTTCCGGATACTGTGGTCGCCTTCATTTAAATCCGATTACTTTCAAGCCTGTGATGTGAGAGAAGGCGATACGTTCACGTTGCCCCCCTGCTTTCGCCAGCCCCGCCTGGTGCTGGAGGAGACCAGTATGTGTGTTGTCGGTACAGATACATCCAGTTAGCACACGTGTGTCCTATGCATCCATTATTCTATCTGTATATTCGTAGATACTCTACTAGTATAGCTAATCTCCCAATTACCTTTTTGGCACATTTACAGCAAGGATGTCTATTTTAGACTCAGTCCTCCCTTAACAACCCAAAGTAGGCTTATCGTCGGTATATTTCGTATAGTTATCCTAAAATGTTCTGTGTTCGTACATGTGCTTGACTTTACCAGAATCCTTTAACGTTAACTTATGAAAAACAGGTCGAAGTGCGTAAAACTAAACGCAAGCGAACTGTTGGTCATGCGGAACAGCCAGTGACTTTATTGCCTATAAACCGCGTGGCTGTCAGTAAGGTGTGACCTCGGGCCGCGTGTGTGGTCGCCAGCTCGCCTCTGGTCACCGGCTGTCATCAGAGCGTGGCGCCATACCAGAAACACAGGAGCACCACTCCAGGTCCTGGTTGCCGGGTCTTGCTAGAGTTGAGGGGTTACTGCCCCTCCACCCAAGTGGGACCAGCAGGCCCAGGCCTCGCCTGCACCGTGCGGGACTCCATCCCTGCACTTCACCACGAACACCCCCAGGAAAAGAGGCTTTCTAACTCGTACATTGGCTGTTATTAAAGTTACTTAAACACAAAACAGTATTAATGTAATAAAGTATATGTAAGAGTGTGTGTGCGAGAATGTGAGTGTGTGTTTGCACAGCTGCCTGCCAGTTAAGCAAGGAAGCTTATTGTTGTCTTAACAATGAATGACATGATAAATTGCAGCATAACTGACAATTGCATCTATGGACAGTTATTGCATTCTGCGTATTTGCTGTTTATTTCTCTATTTGCAGAATCTGTTGCCCATATGTTCCTGCATATGGGTGTGTGTTATTCGACAACACATTGTCAGTTATACTGTACAAGGGATTTCTGCAGCTTAGATGTACATTTATTAAAATAAATATGAATTTAAAAAAAAGATTTGTTAAGTTGAGCATCTTTTAAACGAATATATTGCATAACATACAACACATGATCAAAGATCACAGTTCCTGTGGAAAGACAAGGACCTGACCTGCAGTGAATGTGAGGAGAATAATAAGTGAATAAAATAGCCTCTTACTTGGAAAAAGTGAGGTTTTTTTAAACAGTTTTGTGAGGTTTTGGGCCCCTCAGTTCGAACCTAGGCATCGTCACATCGATGCTGGTGGTCTGCCACCGATCTTCAGGCAGGTGAGGCCCCTTGCTGTGCAAAACAAAGAGTCAGCAACTGAGCCTCTGAGACAGGGCGACCCCGGGTCACTGCTGTGGTGACGCGTGACGGAATGACAGATTAATGTTAGTGCATAAAGCCCCGGCGTCCCCAGCCTTCCCTCGAACGCAGTCGTGTTTCTGTGTCTGTCTTAGTGTACGCCGAACTGCAGCCCGACTAAACACAATTGCAGGAAGCCCTCTGCTGACAGGCCGTAAACTGGCTGTAATCAATTTGGGAGAATCTTCGCCGCGTTGCTTTGTTGGGCTGTGGTGTCGCAAGATTTTGTGGCTTTCTGTGGTTTTCCTGCTTTGGTATCACACTGATGGAGACATATATATGACACGTTAAAGGGATGAGGTTTGCGCCTCTTTGTCTGGAAACGCTGTGCCGCTGCTCTGTTACCGGAAGAAAAATCCTATTTGGGGCTGAAAGACTGATGTCAGTTTAAATGAGGAGCAGCATCTTTGCTCAGACTTTAGCCATTGATTTTCATACGTTTTTCTCTTCCAGGAAAACACTTCCAAGAGTTAACCTAGTTTCGGCTGCAAGTCCCTGTTCCTGACTCACATATGTCAGGACAAACACGGCATTATTCCTCCCCCTGAAAATCGTCGGATTTTGCCGCAAATAAACAAAACAGGCTTTGTCAGTTTTTCTCCGCTCCTTTTTCAGGGAAGAAAATTAATGTGCAATAATGGACCCTGTAAAGGGAACTAATTGAGCATTCCGGAACTTGCTGAGAAAGGCATCTGTGAGTGACACACTGCAGCACCAGGACCTACACCAGGCCAGTTTTATTGGCTCTTTGAACTAGGCTGTAGGTCAGGCTATTACCAACAGGAAGGGCTGAACACACACACACACACACACACACACACACACACTACTGACCCATTTATGACACCATTCACCAAATAAGTCCAAAACCTGTACTTTGGTGCCTTTGATAGATCCTCATCAAAAATAGACCACAGATGCCAGCAGTGTATTGTGGAACACAACATCCCTCTTTGTATGCAGTGTTCTGCACATTGTCAGTCTAGCACCCGCATACCTGTCTCTCCAGATGTCTGTAAGCCCGGCTACTCCCGCGTCCGTCTGTTTTAGAAACACACACAGTGCACGCATGTGTGCACTATTTGTCCCGTATTAATATATTCAGATGGAACATGGCAGCAAACAGAGAAGGTCAAGCACATTCCATTAACAAAGGCCCACTCCCCGCTTTTTTAATCAGGTTCAGACCCGTGCTATTAAAGAGCCATAAGCGGCTGATTGTAAATCTCTGTGACCTTGAGGATGGTGGAGGAAGCACACGTCTGCAGGCCAATTGTCACACGGCCTTCCATGTCTTCCACAGTCCTTCGCACACGCAGCCGTCGACTGCCATCGGTGATGCTGAGCAGACAAGGAATCGAGACTGGGGGTGGGGGTGTACACGAGTGTGTCAGTGTGTGCATGTGGGAGGTGGGTTACAGCTCTTTTTATTCTTCACAAGGCTGAGGCTCTTGTCTCTTCCTCCTTTGAAGCAGACCATTTAATGCATTTTATATGGTGGGGCAGCAACACTTTCCCTCACGTGAAACTGTTGCACTTTTCTGCTTTTTTCCCTGTTGTTGGAGCCACACTAATCTAATGAACACGTCTCATTGATTAGGCCGATGATTCAGCTGCTGTCGCCGCCGTTACTTTAAGCAAGTACTTCTGCTTTGCAGATGAAGATGCTTTTATTGCTCCCCTGGAGAAAAGCCCTGTCAGTTTCAGTATGGAATCAAGCTTTCCACCTGTCTACATCTTAATATCGCCTTTATCCATGTAGATAAGAGAGGAAGAGGCAAACCGAGTGGGAGACGGCTGCGCGGGAAGCCAGACTTTGGGAGTAAGATGGAGTTCAGCTGTGGATGCAGGTCAGAATCCACCCACAGTGGAATACAGCGTTTGTGACTCCGTGGACAGAAATGCAAATGGTAGCCAGCAGATGAGGGTGTTGCCTCCTGCAGAGAGCACCTTGGTAATCTTCGCCCCGGAAGAAGCCGGTTCTCCTCGCAGGTTGGTCTGCAGATGGCACGGTTCACACAAACGTGGATCAGCGGTTTTGAAGGTTCAAGGGTGTAAACACAACCTGCAGCTAATGAACTCAGTGAACACAGTTTTGAGCAACATGGAAACATTAAGAGAAGTTAATCGTGAGCAGATCAATAGATCTAAAGGGTTTTAAAAATCGTCATCGTTTCGCTTCAGTTCTACAGCTTTAGTTTCTGAGTTAGGAGTTAAAATGCAGCATAACATGAAGGAACCTAGCAGGTGCTTAGCAGTGTGCTGGTGAGGTGTATTTTAAACGTCATCAACAAGAAAAACAAGGACGGGCGCCTCCCAAAGCAGCGCAGTCTCCACCACACTTACACAGCGAAACACAGACACGGTTCCCGCCTGTCGCTGCCACTAAACAGGTCAGAAAGTGGAGTGGATGGTGTTCTTTGGCGTTTTAGCTGGAGGCCAGCTGTCAGATACAAACAGCTCTCAGGCTATCGCAACAAGTTCAAGAACATATAACAAATTTGTTTGGAATATAAAAATGTAATACTCTTGCAAGTCTTCTATTGTTTCTGATTTAGGAAAAATTAACTGAATACTTAATAATAACAGGACCACCATATCCCCTGTTTCCGCTCCACTGTTGTCTGCCAGTGCAGGAGATGTCTGCGGTTTCTCTCTACAGGATGAATCTCAGCTCGACGCGTACAGCAGAAAGATCTTTCAGGGGGTGGGTCCTGTCTATCCTGCTGTTATCAGAGATCAGCACTCGCTGGCCTGTAAATGGATGCGCCGGGGTTTCGGGATTTATATGCCACCAGCAATGACAAGGAGCTCACGCCGAGGCAGAAGTGGGATTGGAAGGAAACAACCGCAAGGAGAGACTATGTTCCATATGTGCCTCCGCTGTGGAGGGATGAAATGCACCACTAACAAGAACACTCCAGTCCAGGAGGTCTTGAGTCAGTCAGGCCCAGAATACCTATTCCTGTCATTTCCAGGAAGCTGAACGCTGCAAGAACATATTAACCGAACGCACAGCCTGACATTTAAAGAACACCAGTTCAGAATATTGAAAATGTGTGTTTTTGGAAGTGTGATTTTACTGAGGGTCTGCATGTGCGTGTGGCCACACTTTGATGGACTGGTTTCCTGGCCTAGCACCCGGTGACTGGGATAGACTGCTGTGACCCTGGCTGGAACAGGCGGTTAATAATAATGGACGGCCGGACAGATGGATGATTTTCTGATGGTTTCGAGATGCTTACTTTTGAAGATTAAATGATTCATAACTAAATCCAAAACGCCTGGTACGATACATGCAGTCAACTGTAGAGCCAGCCTCCTTTTAGGTGGATGACAAAGGACAGAGTTCTTCAGCCCAAGGTGGCTGTTTGACACTGCAAAGTTGATCACAGACAGGATCCGGTGCATTTCCGACCTGCCCCCACCATCTGCTGCGGACTGTAGTGGACCTGTATCTGAATACAGCAAGATTATCCTGGAGCGATCAGCAGCACTGCAGACCTTCCGTGCTGTCAGCACGCCTCTTCCAAACATGTCAGATTCTGTGCTGAAGAACAGCATAGCCCGCTTCCCCCTCTGCCTCTAACAAGTGAGTAGCAACAAGCCTGCAGCTGACTGGAGGTGCCCACATCTCCCAGGCCCCTGACAGGACGTGCTGCAGGCACAAATTGTAATTCATAAAGGTTAAGGAGGTCAGTGCCTCTTATTGCCAGTCTGAAGGCATCAAATGCATGTAGACCAAGCATGCAAATGGAAGGCTTGTGATGGTAATGTGCTGCATCTCCAGTGGAGGAGCTTGTGTTTGTGGGGGGGGGGGGTGCTTATACAATGGTGATGGACTCCATTTCTTACACTGGCTAGAAAAACAGAAAGAGCTCCCTTAAGCACTGGTTTGAGGCCTTTTGTTTCTGTGTTTTGTATATACTGTATATTTTTATCTCTTTGTCAGTCTGTGACAAGTTTCCACTGACTTGGGTAAAGGCATGAAGCCAAAGAGCATCTGCGTCACAGGAAATTCTACCCACTATCAAAGCTGGAACTTTCCTCTACTGTTCACTTATCTTCTTATCGGTAAATTAATATATTCCTTTATCCATTTGCATTAACCACTTAGTACTGGTCAGGATGGCAGTGGTCTGGAGCCTATTTTGAAATCACCCCCGGATGGAAGGCCAGTCCATCGCTGTCAATGAATAGATAAAGATATAAATTAGAAAGATATTTTACTATATGTAAATGCACAATATAAGATGGAAAATTATGTGGAAAATAATTTTTAATGAATCGGTAGATCACGCTGACAACTCGCAGGCTAGAAAAGAGAATTCGAGTAAAAATGTGGTGAACTGTCAGTGGGATGTGACCGATCAAAGGTGGACATACCGCCCCCTTCTGGGCGACTTCACGGACTTTCTCGCAAAAGATGGGAATCCTGCTCATCCGCGTTACAACGTCTAATTCACGTTTAGAAAATATAATTAAAGTAAAACAGTAAGGTCATATAATATACCAGCAAATCAGTGTCAGCAGGATTTAAATGTGTCTTTCAAGTGCAACATAGTGACTCAAACCAGTATTACTAATATTAATGATATGTAATAATTGAGGTTTAGTGAGAAAAAAATAATATTCCAAAATCCCAGAGTGCATAACATACATATGGCGGTACAGGTTAATAGTGGTGTTTGTACGGGGGCTATAGGAAATCCTCAATCCTCAAAATCATACTCCTTCTTGATAATGTGATTTCCTAAAAAAAAAAAAAAGCAAGTTATGAACTTTGCATGAAATTCAAAAGATCATCAGTCAAGAGTGTGTGTGCGCACCTGCACCAGGCACACCTGTACACCCAGCAGGGAATCTTCTGTTAAAGGATCCACTGCTAAGATGAACCTTCTCACAGCATGTATTACCTTCTTACTGGGCCAACAGCTGGCAAAACTCTCCTTAAGATCACAAACTCCGCTGTACTCTACAGTACTCTGTGTTTCATCGGAGGCCAGAGGCCGGGACACTCCTTCTGCCAGGAAGACGTCAACTGTAGACCCCACATCTTTGTAACAATGATTCGATAGACAGATAGATAGATAGATAGATAGACATGTACTTGGTAGATGGATAGATAGATAGACAGACATGTAGTTGGTAGATAGATAGATAGATAGACAGGTAGTTGGTAGATGGATAGATAGATGGATGGATAGGTAGATAGATGGATGGATAGATAGGTAGATGGATGGATAGATAGACAGGTAGGTAGGTGGATGGATGGATAGATAGATAGATAGATAGATAGACAGGTAGGTAGGTAGATAGATAGATGGATGGATAGATAGGTGTCGCACAACAATCAGTTCCAGCAAAATGAGAATACCTTGGTGTAACAGTACTGACTACTTTCAAGACAGCTTTCATGTAAAAATTGTGTATTTATTAAAAAGCAGAAACGTGTCAGGGATGAAAAATACCAATTATGCTATCGCACAAAGTGTATGTAGAAATACTGCTATTATAGTTTGTAACAGGTGAAGAAGCTTCTTTTGAAACATGACCAACTTTGGCCGTGAATTGGTCACCGCCGCCAGCCCTCACCTGCTAACACAGCTCGGTCGTGTCAATAAAGTTGCAGTCAAATGACCCCAAATGTCGTAAAACCGACATCCGGGTGCCTGCGTTAAACGTGCGCATGCGCGCTGCGCCCGCCGTTGTTCGACCTCTGCAGCCGGTACGCGAAGGAGAGGTAAATGGAGCGCTGGGGATGTTTGAATGAACAATCTTCAATCATCCAGTCTGAAAACAAACTGCAGTGTAGCACCTTTTCCGTGTGCATGTTTGTTACGCTTATCCAAGCTGTTTACATTTTGTCTAACATTTCTGCCGTGGAGTTTGTACGCGAACGTCGACATTGACCTTAACTGTGTCTTGTCTCTGCAGAAACAGCCGGGTTTCAGTCCAGTCCCCCTGCAGCGGTTTAAAAGCCCGTTTACAATGTACGCCTGTGCGAAGTTCGTCTCTACACCAGCTCTGGTGAGGTTATTCTCATGTAAATGAGAACTCGAGCGGGGAAACGGTGTCGAATTCCGGTGTTTTGCACGCCCAGGCCTGCTGGTGAACTTGGTTCGCTGCTCCGCGCCTCCTGGCTGCCGGGGGCTCCGGGCGGACAGCCACGCAGCTACCGGTTCACTAGCTTCACGTTCCTTCCTGTCACACCTTTTAATTCTGTGCCAAAACGACCAGTTGCTGCAGGCAGACGTCGTCCGGAGCCTCTCGTCATCCCAAGGTCATCTTGGCTGGTTGAATTACTTGAGTAGAGCTGTGCTGATGTTGCCCCATAGCGGGCTCCTCCACGTCGAGAACTTGTACATGGCATTAAAAGGGGGAAATGTGTAAATCAATCAAATTGTCCAACAATATCTGCAGAACCGTTCCAGTTAACTACGTGTAACTTCCTTAACGTGTCTTGACATCAGATGGTTAACTTTACTGCTCAATGAGCAGTTGTTGGACTTTGTCAAGGACCCCATTAGCCTTCACCGAGATGCTTTTGAGACGTGCTTTCCTTTACATGGCATTTTTCGTGTTGTGACTGATGTGGACCTGCTAGAGCGGGTTCCACGGTGCACGTTTTCTGTGGAAGTGTTGTGATCAGTGAGCGTGGCCGACCTGGGCTGTGTCTGTAATCGCAGGTCCGTGCTGGCTCCCGGGCTCTCTACAGACCCGTTTCTGTAGCTGTGGTGTCACGGCCAGAGGTCAGAACAGGGGAGGTGAGTAAATGACTGTCCTTCTGCTGTCCTTTTAGTTTTAAGTGCATCCTATTATGTTCTTGACATTTGGCTGCTTGTTTTTTTGTAGCTTTGTTTAAATTATTTGATCTTTAAATCAAATTTTCCCATAATGACCTCGAGTACACGGTTGCTTTGCACTCAAAGGCCAGTGTAGCTCTCGTGCCACAGAACCCCATCACCCCGGTGACACTCAGGGGCTTCCAGACCACTGCTGTTAGCCGGGACATCGACACTGCCGCCAAGTTCATCGGTGCCGGAGCTGCCACAGTCGGAGTGGCTGGGTCTGGTGCAGGAATTGGAACAGTGTTTGGCAGTCTTATCATTGGTTATGCCAGGTACGTAAAGCCTCCATCATCTGGCCGCTTCTTCTTGACTGCTGCTTAAAAATTGTCAGAAATTGCTGCTTAGTGTTTTAAGGAGCTGTACCTTTACCAGTTGATTTGGTAAAAGCTACAAAGTGTGCTTACTCAGTTTATTAACCCTAGAAGAATATGCGCCACGTAATTGTTAAATATTGCATACTGATAAACTTGTGCAGAACTGCCTTTACTCTCCTGTGGACATCTTTTGTTGGATGACCAGTTTTCTATGTTTCTCCTTCAGGAACCCATCTTTAAAGCAGCAGCTTTTTTCTTATGCCATCCTGGGATTTGCTCTGTCTGAAGCTATGGGACTCTTCTGTCTGATGGTTGCTTTCCTGATCCTGTTTGCCATGTAAAATGTGGTTAACATAGCTGTAATCAGAAGTAACTGAATTTGACCATGGCTACCAGAGTTGTTCTATGTTGGTGTCATGAAAGTGTACTTTTCCAGTTCTTTGATCAAAATGAAACGGATTGTAAAAATGTAACCAATTATGGGATTAAATACATGTATTTGACTTAAAGAAGCAGTAGTATATTTTGTAATCTGTGAGGTCTTTAGATCAACTTCAGTCTTGACCAGCTGTGTGTTTCCACTTATCATACAGTGATTGTACACTTATTCTGTGAAGCTGAAGTTGGGCCATTGGAACATCTGTTCAGATACACTAAGGTTAAGTCGAGATAAATTCAACATTTAAAGGCTGAATAGCTGTTTGCATTGTGTAAGTAAGCTGACATTGCTTTTGGCCCATTGCATACATTATCTTGGTTTTGTATATCTCAAATAAATGTAGATATACTCTCTTGGTGCTAAAAGTATTGTCCAAGTTGTATTCAATTGATTGCATCTGCAAATATGAGGAGATGCACCATGCACATCCTTTCCCACTGATACAAAATGAATCACTGCAGCAACTCACGCACAGTTTCGTTCTAAAGAATTTTTTGCTCTCTCAGCTTTGATTCTTATGATATTCACGATTTCTGCATCAATACCATCACGGGAATTAAATGGAAAAACCATGAGTTGTCTTTAATTTACCAGGAATCGATTACACAGTGCAGGTTTACACAACAACATCAAACCTGTCAGTACCGACAAACCGACACCACCTGTTGTATTTAAATTCACATTTACAAGCAGCGGACACGCGAGAGCGTGCGTCGCGTGACGTCACACGACGGCCAGCCATTTCCGGAAGACGCGTGCGCTAGAGTACACTCTCGCGAGATGTGACGGCAGCCGTGTGGGATTCGGCCCGCTGGAAGGTTGAGTCCGACGGTAAGTATGTAAATAGCGCCCGTAAATTTGACGGCGGTCGCGAGCACAGGTAAATCTCTGGTTAAATCTGTCCCGGGGGGCTTTCCGGTTAATGAAACGAGCTGGGTGTGAGTGAGCGACAGTTGCAGGCAGCAGTCATAGTAATAATAATGATAATAACATGGCGACGCGACGGGAGCTGTAGCGCTGTGTGAGAGCAGGGTGGGTGCAGCGCTCCTGCAGGGTGACAACTGCATTCTCCGCCAGCGATCACTTATGGTGATCATTACACATGATCGCTTTTCTGGTTGCGTTAGTGGCAAAGGGTGGTTTGCTGAATCACGGGTTAACCATAAAGGCTCTGCTTTTGTCCTGAGAGCACCCACTGGAACCCAATAGAACATGGCATTTTTCCGTGGCGATGGCTGTGGGAGCCTCCTGGACCGCAGTCTGCCTGTCTCTGCAGCTCCTCGAGGCCCAGCTTTGTGTCCAGCCCGCTGTCTGCAGCCCCCCCCGACTTCTCTCTGCACAAAGCCCGTCGGACGTCCTCTTTCTGCACATTTCTGGTCACTCCAGCTCTTCTGCTCCTTTTCAGCAGCGTGACCCCCAGCGAATTTGTTATTCACGTCATGTGCCGACCGTTTTCAAAACATTCCTGCGACCTGTCAGTAAACAATTTCTACCGTTATGTGGTCATGATTTGTTGCTTAAACGCATGAATTGATCAAGCTCCTGAGCTGGGCAGCAGGCAGCAGCTGCAGTGGTGTTCAGGGGTGTTTTCTTGCAGCCTGGAGGTCACAGGCTTGAATCCCACTCCATTATAGTGTCCTTGATCTCACACTCTCTCTCACCCTGCGGTACTGCAGTCAGAATACCCCGGTGTGAAAATGGGTAAATCGTTGTCAAGTTGTTTTTCTGAATGTTACCATTATTGCAATGATCGAGGCATAATTTTGATTCGGACTATTTGGCGTGGCTTGTATTTGTATAGGGCACAGCTGGAATAAAAGCTGGAGTTCTTTTAGATGAAGTACTTTCTCAATTTGTTAATATGGCAGCAGCTTGGTTTCTGAGGTTTGAACTTGTAATGCGCCAGTCAGTGAACTCCAGTCTAATGCCATATTGTGTTAAAAGGGGTTTGCGTTTAGCTTATTTGTCGTTCTCTTTCTTGATGTAAACTAACTTTCCTTTCGTTCTGTAACCAAGGGTGCAAGCGGATCTTCTGAATATGAGTGATGACAAACCATTTGTATGCACTGCTCCCGGGTGTGGCCAGGTAAGTGTTGCGCAGTCCAGTTCAGTGGTGTGGGAGCCCATTTGTCCTAGTTCATCGGTCTTAAGCAGTTCCCTGTTGCGTTTGTTAAGCGTTTCACTAATGAAGACCATTTGGCAGTCCATAAACACAAACATGAGATGACACTGAAGTTTGGTCCAGCACGAAACGACAGCGTCATCGTTGCTGGTAAGTACGCACCTGGCACATTAATGTGAATAAGGCAAAAAATTCAGTCTTCCTGCTAGCCTGCGATGTGTTCTGTTCCAGACCAAACACCAACGCCTACGCGCTTTCTGAAGAACTGCGAAGAAGTGGGCCTGTTCAATGAACTTGCCAGTCCGTTTGAGCATGACTTCAAAAAAGCAACTGAAGAAGATATTAAAAAGGTGGCTCTAAATCACTTTGCTCAGGTGGGGGGAAAAAATCCACATTACAGGGGCTGCAGAAATGCCCTGGGTTTGTTCCTATTACCTTTTTCAGCCGATGTTTCCACCTGTGTTTCAGCTGCCGTTAGATTTGTCACCACTTGCCACACCGATTGTAAGAAACAAAATGGAGGAGCCCACAGCTGCGGAGACCCATCGAGACAGTCCCCTGCCCCACCCCGAGTCCACCACAAGTGATGACAAGGTAAGCTGTAGCGATGCAGCCAGTACACTGATGCATTTTTATATAACCAGCAATACGGTACTCTTCGCATGTTACCGCGGCTCTCTTTACCTTTTATAACTGTAAGGATTCATGAGAAAGCATTAGAGGGAGCCTCCCATTAAGTTCAAATTTCACGTCACACGACTGTTGGCATAATCAGTCCCAAACATTATAAGACATCAGTTGTCTGAAATGAGTCGGGAATAAATGTGGTCAGTATTTACACTGAGATTTAAAAAAGATCACTAGTGAAGAACATTAATTATACTCTATACAGTTCCAGTACATTTCGTGACATGCAGTGCTTTCAGAAAATATCTGCCTTTCTTTGAGTACTTCTTATTTTACGGTGTTTCTGTGTTAAGTATCTTTTTTTTTCTACTCATAGTAAGTAATCTGTAATTTATAAATGAAATCATTTGTTTTTAGAATAATACTGAAAATAAAAACCTGAAACTGACTCATCTGATTCATTTTGGCCTTCTTTGTATTAACAAGCTAAACTGGGCTGGAGGATTATTTCCTGACAAAGTAAAACTGACCGTTTGTTGACTGTGATTCTGCCTCTGGTCAGTCGTACAGTTGAGGAACACATATTGCAGACTTTGTGAAATCTTACAGCTGCAGCAGCACATCAGTTCACTTATTGCCTGTAAACTAAGGAGCTGCCTGTGGAACTTTAAAATGAAATTATTCCAAAGTTCAGCAGCTTCCTAGGAGTACACTTAAAATTGTTGTGAAATGGAAAAGATACACAATTCAAATTCAAACATGTCTGAAGTCAGGCTGTCTTGCCAAAAAACCACATCAGATGGCATCTGTTTATAAAGTGACAAAGTGACCGGCAATCTTGTTGGCAACATTTCAGAGCTCTGTTTGAAATGGGGAAACATCAGCCATAATAATCTCGCCAAAATTCTTAACATTAACCCTTTTGACCTGGAAGAATGTTTTGTGATGGCTGAGAATGCATTTCATTTTTTGGAAAAAAATGTTTAATAAAAATATCATTTGCTTTATAAACATCTTCTGTTTGTGTTGGCGGTGTGGGAAGCATTTTTGTCTATCAGTCAGTCAGTCCATCCATTACCATTAACCACTGGTCCGGGACTAAATATTTACAGGGGAATATTTTTCTGTACGCAGATTTTTTTTCTTCAATGTGGATGCAACATAATATTTAAAAGCGTATTTAAAAAAATTACACGGCACCATATTTTTTTTTGGTTGCCTTTTACTTTAGAAAAGACAAAATTAGTCGTCACCAAGAACAAGACACTTGGTGAACGCTCTTCCATCCGACCACACCAACCAAACTAACTTTCAGCTCTTGGAAGTATTAGACCGATAGATGCCTGGTGTACTGTCTGCTGGGGCTTGGAGTGGCAGGTTGGTGAACCCCCACGGGGGGACCCGTTGAACACGATGGAGGTGGGGTGGGGGTAGGGTTAGGAAAACAGCGCCCGTGGGGTGGAAGTAGGCGGATGTTTTATGCGTGTGCGGGCGTGATTGACGGCCGGGCACGGCCAAGGGTTTGGTCTAATGCTTCCCACCCGAATTTACGTTTTATGTGAAACTGCACTTCGTCTAAGTGTCCTGTGGTGCCGGCTCTGTTTTTGCCTGTTTCACGTTGAACCCCAGTACCGGGCAGAGATGTTCCAGCTCTGCTGTAAAAGATACTAAATTGCAGCTAACAAAATTATGTGCATTCATAACTTAAAAAATATTTTATTGTCCAAAGAGAGACGATCGGAGATTTCACGTGGTGGTTCCTTTACCCTCTTCTTTTTGTTGCTGAGAAGCGGCTCGACTTAAAGTCAACGCGTAAACACGGAAATTGATTCTTTTCCCCTGCGGCATCATTACAGTAAAGGCTTAATATGATCTTGTTTTGCAGCAGAGAATGTAATGTCACAAAGGAATGTTTTATTGCTGAAGCACACAGAGGTGAATGTTTAATGATCATTTTGCAGTCATGAAATTACTGTCAAGATGCTTTTTGCAACATGGGTGCAAATCCATTAGAACAAAATTTTGATTGAAAAATGCAACTCAGATTTGCGCTGCACTTAAAATCCCTTCATTTCAGCGTTAAATGTGAGCTGTATGCTTTGTATCCATTACCTTTGTGGACGTAGCTAATGAACTCGCCTGTGAAATAATTAACTGTTAATCGCTTATTGTTCATTTCGACAACTGTCCGATGCGTAAATGTGTCTCCAGTAATTCACTCTCTTCGCTGCGTGTGTTCCGCATGTGCACAGGGTAACTGCATTTTGTTCTTTTTTCAACTAATTTTCTGTTTGCGGTGATTTTTAAATAATTGTTACTCATACATTTTGCAGATACGTTTTCAAAAATTGACACACTGATGGCAAATGCAGTAAATTAGAATCTGCAGATACCATTTTGTTTAATTTCGGAAAGCAAAAGCACAAGATTTGCAGTCGATTTAAATTTCGAGTTAAAAAATGGGCTGACTGTGGGCTGGGTCGTGAGCGCAGTGCGATGTGTTTTTTCTTATGTTTTAGTATGCAAATGTCGCAGGTGGTTTGTGCCATCAGTTTCAACAGTCGCACAGGATTACACAACATGTCGTGGCAGAAATATAAAAGAAGCCATGTCTGATGCGTCCTACTGCTATTAATAACAGACTGTTGAGATTGTTTTGGTTTCGCGATGGATTTGTGTGTTTTAGGAGGTAACTTTGCAGCCGATCTCCCAGCCGCCCTCTGCGGTCCTCCGTCCCGCATCCCTCCAGGTCCCCAGCGTCCTTCTGGCCAGCTCGGACTCGGGTGTGGTGGTTCAGTCAGCGCTGCCGTCACCCACGTCCAGCTCCGTCATTGCGCAGGTTCCAGCCTCCAACCGCCCTGTGGTGTGAGTTGCTTCACTTTGTATTTGACATAACACTACTGGGTTATATTGTTTGACTGTTTTATTTTTCCCCATGAGATTTATGTTTTGTATTTGGTCTCTTTGCTAAGTATCAGCTTCATATTGTTAAGTGTGCAGCTTTTAAATTATTAAAAATGCATAAATGTGTCATATTTTATGCATATCTTGGAAGAATAATACGAATAATTAGTTTTTCCATTTTGTGTTTTTAAAGACATGCCCAGTGTGCCACTGCTGAACCATCTATTGTCGCACAATAAAGATAATGTGGTTGTCTGCCTAACTTAGATGTTCTCTCTCCTTCCCACCAGCCCTGTATCTGGCACTTTCCCTGTACTCTTACAGCTCCCCAATGGCCAGACAATGCCAGTTGCTATCCCAGCATCCATTACGAACCCAAGTGTGCATATTCCCACGGCCATCCCGGTAAGTCTGGAAAACTACATCTTTCTTTCATTGTCTGAGAGTGCTGGAAACCAGTGAAAATTCCCCTGGATACCTGTTACGTTGAGCACATTGAGCAGCCTTTATTTCCCAAAGGACTCTCCATGAATTCCTCTCTTGTATGACTGCAGTATTATTAGCACAGTCTGTCCTGGAGGAGCAGTTCTAGGATAGATGAACCATTTCAGATCAGTGAGACACATGGTGTACATTGACATGTTTTGAAACGTCGGACTGAACGTTCATAAGGTGGCGTGGACCTTCTTTCCTGCCTATATTGGGTCAGCGCAGTTTTGTCTGTGCCACGTAGTAGCCGGTCTCTCCCTGGGCAGATGCAGTGTTTCCAGTACTGCCAGCAATAACTTACCAAAAAAGACCATTAGCAGAAGATCTGTGGAAGTGCTGATGACGTGGCCGTCACCAGTACGGAACTTCCAGGTTCGCATGTGTGAAAGACACATTTCTATCCGGGCATACATGGTACCAGTTAGTATAGAAGTGGTACTGTTACGGCGGCCACGGCGGTGGTGTGGCCTGGCTGCCTATGTCGAACAGTGAGGGCGTGATGGCTGCCCGATGATGACCTCGTTGCAGGGAATCGGAACCCGTTCCCCCAGCCTGCAGGGGGTGCTATCTAGGTTGGAGAACTGGGCTAGTGCAGTTTGGGAGCACCAAGTCCTTCCCTGCAGTTGGCTTGGCCCATATGCTCTCCACACAGGCAGGCAAGCGGACGGGTTCATTAGCGAGTGCAGCCCCCCCTGCCAGTAACAGAACCTCCAGCCTAATGAGGCTCAGATATGAGGAGGGGTGGGGGGTTGGGGAATGGCCGTCTCGCCGACTGTACCAGTAATTTGCCATGTGCTGCTGTCTCTCTGTGTCTGTGCTGTCAGCTTGTCAGACCTGTCACCGTAGTGCCTGCCGTCCCAGGGATCCCGGGGCCCTCCTCCCCACAGCCCGTCCAATCAGAGGCTAAAATGGTAATTTTCTCTTTTAAAATAATTACATATGTGGTGCACACCTGTGTTTCATCTGCACTCCAGCATCTTAACGCCCTTTTTATATACACATTATGTCTTCTGTTCGCCTCTTGTTTTCCTGGGAAGAATTGTGTCGATACGGGCACTGTGGGTCTTTGCAAAGACATGCCTTTGTACACACCACCTTACTCTTTACTACACAGTTCAGTTTCCCACCTGTAAAACCCACCTAAATTAAACAGTGATGACAATCTTGAGTACAAAGTTTGCCAGCGGGTCAGGGTGTTGTGTGTGTGTGTGTGTGTGTGTGTGTGTGTGTGTGTGTGTGTGTGTGTGTGTGTGTGTGTGTGTTACTGTAGTTTCTTACTTCACCAGCAGAGAGAACAGTCTCTACTCGTTCAAATTCCCCCACAGTTGTTTTTCCTCTGTCACATCTATTGAATATCAGTACAGCCCAAGCGATGCTACTAAAACAGCGTTTCCCGTAACCGTTGTTTCCTCATGTTTGACACACTTGTGGAGCCACATGCATGACTCAGTGCCGTGAGGCCACACACTGTGGCTGTTCCGGTGTCATATGCTTCAATAACAGGAAATAACACTTTAATTTCTATACGGATTCCGTGTTCCTGCAGTGCAATGTTATGTTTATTCTGCAGTTATTTTATGTACTGAAATACTTCGATGTGTGAGGATATCCTACTGATACCGCCAGGTGAAAGTGAAGATAAGTGTATTAGTCAGAGCCCCTCTCAACGGACCACTGGCAGGAAGGCGGCCCAGGACCAGCTTTACTGCAGCATCTGCTCCACTTCGGCGTAATTGATACGAATCACCGCCTGCTAATTATTTTCTTCTCTGTTAGGCTACAGTTCTGATGACCACTTCTCTTAGGTCACTTCTGAACTGCATCCACCAGTGACCGTATTCGCTGCGGTCACAATGAGGCGATGAGTTGATATGGTCTGCATCACGTCACCTGAGGCCAGTTCAGTCTGCCTGTGATGGTGGTTGAAGGACGGAGAGGGAGACCCCCCGGTATGGGGGTGAAAGATCTAACACAGAACGCAGCGTGAGCTCGACCCACACGCACAAAGGCGCTGAGCTCTGTCAGTGGTTGCCAAGGTTTGCTGGTCACAAGGTTTCTGTTGCGCGAGACCCACCTTCCTTGTATGTGGTAGGCACACGCACGTGGCAGCTCACCTGGCAGACCCCTAATGAGCCCGCGCCAGGGAGGGCATCTGCACCCCCCACCAGCCCCCTTGCCTGCACTCTCTCGGGGCACCAGGACGCTGCTTTACAAGGACTGATGATGCTGCAAAGTCCACCATAATGATAATTAACTTGCTGAATTCAGACGATTATGCTGTTAATTAGTTGCAAAATAAAGATAAGTAATACTGCAGCAGATGGTGGAATAACACCCATGAGGAGGAGGGTTATAACACTGAGGAGGTCTCCGTGGCAGATATGAAATATGGATCTGACAGGTTTTTGTTCTTTGCTATGGGCTGTTGTTGGGGAAAATGTTGCGTTGTAGCCAGAAACAGGCTGCTGGTGACTAATACCTGTGTGTAAGTGAAACAGGACAGTGTAAAGGTAACTTACAAAGCTGATAAGGTTCTTCACCTGCAGCTGGTGGCAGGGTAGTTCCGCTTGCACGTTCTGGTTTCTACCCAGCCTGCACTCTTGTCGATTGAAGCCCATTTCGTAGCTCAGCCGCAAGTCATCTTTTCTGGTGGGTGACTAAACATTAGTCTAAAGCTGGCCTTTGGGTTATGCTTGTGTGAGTATTATCACAGCCCATTATGGATCGCTTGCTGGTGCAGGGGTGTGTCTGCGTGGATATGACAGTATGACTGTGCTGTTCAGAGCCAGTGGCTCTGGTCCCAGAGGGGGTGTGTGTGTGTGTGTGTGTGTGTGTGGATGGTCACTGTCGGATTTGCCAGATGCAGACCTCTGCACAGGCACGCTGCTGCACCTGATGTGCCGTCTGCAGAAAGTGAGCACGTCCCATAGGTACCTGGAGGTAGAAGAGATTAACCAGGGGGAAAGGGTCTGCTCAACTCTCTTCGTTTCCCATTTTTAGACAGGAAAAAATGTCAGCTTTAATCCCAAGGACAGTTTGCCACACGCTGTCTAAAGGTGTAGGTCAGCTATGAGGTTTGATGGGTCTCATTTAATGGTCCAGTTCTAACAACTGAGCTAATTAACGTGCTTTAATGTGACTTTGGCCACAGCTGGAATGTGAGAACACGGTGGAGAAGCGTCATGAGCGGCTGTCTTTCTCTTTACCCCAGAGGCTGAAAGCAGCACTGACCCAGCAGCACCCTCAGGTAACCAATGGAGATGCGGCCGATGCCCCAAGCGGTGCTGTGACCGAAGCCCCTCCCTCTGCCCCACCCCCAACCAAACCTGAGGAGCCTTGTCCCCAGTCTCTCCAGCAGCCCGCCACCTCCACCACAGAGACACCTGTGAGTATTACCAGTCATGTTGTGTGTGTGTGTGTGTGTGTGTGTGTGTGTGTGTGTGTGTGTGTGTGTGTGTGTGTGGGTGGACTGGTTTATATTGACGGAAACAGTTGTCTGTGGGTCTGCTCTGTGACGACAGCTAACAGGTAGGGTTGGGTCCCCTATGCTTCCCCTGTGCAGGCCTCTCCAGTGCCCCCTGCGCAACACGCACCCAGCACGGGTGGCCGGCGACGCAGGGCAGTGAGCGAGGACCCGGACGAGAAACGGCGCAAGTTTCTGGAGCGCAATCGTGCGGCGGCCTCACGTTGCCGGCAAAAGCGGAAAGTGTGGGTACAGTCCCTAGAGAAGAAGGCCGAGGACCTGAGCTCCATGAACGTGCAGCTCCAGGTACCGCCTCTGCGAACCGCGGGAAGCTCCCACCCCCTGGCCACACGCCCACGTGTGATGTGTGATTTGCCCCCCCCCCCCCAACCGCCATGGTAATGAAGTCGTTCGTGGCGATTAACAAGTGTTGCAGCATGACAGCGGCAGTGCGCCGAGTGCCTTGCGTTGATATCTCCCTGTCAATGAAGATGTATCTCCAGATGTCAGCCGCGCACAAGTGCGTCTCCTCCTCCTCCTCAGCAATTTACAGGGTGGCCTCAAAAATCTCCCTGGGAAACGTGTCTGTTTGAACCTTCATTTTGAAGAAAGCAATTAGGATCTAATGCTGACAAGTTCGAAACAGTTCACGTATCCGTTGTCTCTGTTGATAACTGCGAACGGGGGGTTCGCTGCGTTGGCGTCCCAGACAGTTTAATGAGATGTGCTGTTTATTTGTGTGCTGTCTTCTTTGTCCATTAAACCTGCGGGAGACATTAATGGGGGAGGGGAGCATATCATTGATTTCTGTGATAAAAACAGACCGCCTCCCCAAACAATGTGTGCAAGAGAAGGGTTCTGCGGAGGGAGGCGAGCGTACGTGGAGAGCAGAGCCGTTCGTCTTGGCGAGCAGAAGCAGCAACGGCAAAAATGGAAGCGCCCCTAACGTGGAGCCATTTGTCAGCACCGAAGCGGGTGCGGTAACCCCAGCATCAGCGTGTGGCGGAGGGGCCGATTACTTAAACGTCCTACTTAACTGACTTTTAAATGAGCGTCAGGCCCAGCCAGCAAGGAAGTGCCACTTTCTGACATTTTCTTTATCCAGAAACTTTCCAGAGACTTCCTTGGTCTACGCCGAACATCACATGAAATTGCTTAGGCTCAGGAGCCTGGACTCTCGCCTTCTGTTTGGGCTCAGTCTCTTAGCAACTGTCTTGACTAGCAGTGAAGGTTTGGAAATGGAGGCGATTCAGATAATGGAACATTCTGGCAAATGTAAATCAACGGGGGGGGGGGGGACTTAAGTATTCTCAAGCGTTTGCTTTATTTCCCTCAATATTTACACAAGTTTAGTCCGCTGAGATGCAGTAAGTCTAAGAGTGTTGCATTAAAGCCTTCATGTACGCGATTGTCCTTTTTACACAAAAACTTGACAGAAGTAGTATTTTGGAAATACGCCTTTTACAGCTGCCCCAGATCCACCACTGGTGTGCTCTCGTCTGCGGCAGCCGATGTCCCTGTGCTCTGTGGATGACATACCTGCTTGCATCGAGACGCGTTTTGGTGAAGAGCGTGGCGATCGGGGGTGGGGGGGGGGCATGGCACAGCTGCACGGCGGCAGGCGTGTTACTCAGCTACGCAGGGCCGTGGCAGCTGTGTGTAAATATGTTGCTGCAACAGCCCAGTCATGCCAAGAGAAGGCAGCCAAACAGATGGATTCAGATAAATTGGCTGCTTTTCCACTCGTAGATTAGACCGCCGTAGCGCTCGGAAAAACCGAGCAGAAAGAGCTTAAATCTGCCAGAGGATGTTCCGTTGGCTCCCCAGCGCTCTAAATCCTGTTAAAGTCACCTTCGCAATAATGTGGCCCTCTTTACTGCATGCAGAATTTCCTTCTCGCTCTCTGGGGGGTGGGAGGGGGACTGTAAATCTTACAGAGTTGTGTCCACAGGCAGAGGAGCTTCTCTCTGACAGATGTGGGGCTCTGCAGCCATCAGGGCCATAATTACTGGCCTGGAAGAGAATGGCTGAACACCTTGTAGAGAAGTGATGTGCCAGTTCCATTACGTTGGCCGGTACCGCGGTAATCTGTGGGTGCGTAGTGAAGCAAGGGTGGCGTGACAGGTGGGTGTGTGTGTGGGGGGGGTTGACGATGTTACTGGGTTTTTCAGGAACCAGCTTTGGTGGCGGAGCTGGGACTGGCTTGACCCTCTGTGTCTGCGTCCGTATCGAACCCGATGCACTCGTGCTGTGCTGCAGTGTTATGTGAAGATAAGCCAGTGGCAGGAGACACAGCTCCTCCAGGCCACGGGGGGCAAGCTGTGCGTCTCTGAGCTCCTGCGTGCCTCTCTTGCTCTCCCCTCCTGCAGAATGAAGTGACCCTGCTGAGGAACGAGGTGGCTCAGCTGAAGCAGCTCCTCCTGGCACATAAAGACTGCCCCGTGACCATCATGCAGAAGAAGGCTGGCTACCACAGTGAGTAGCCCTTCTTCATCGCTCCAGTCCTGTGCGCCTCATCTCGCTGCGCGTTTCTAATTAAGCTAACAACAATTTAAAGGATCTAAACGTAGTTCTGTATGTTTGTGTCAAGATCGTAATTTAGAAGCACAGTTGAGTTAACCTACGTCTTGTTTGCCCTCTCTTAGTTTCTTCAGCACTTCGCTTGTTGTGTCTCCTCTGATTTCCGTGCTCGTTGTTGTGTTGCGTTTGGCGCCTCTGAGCAAATTTTTACAAATCTCTCCACCCACCGGTTCTCCTCTCCTGCTATTAAAGAAGCCTGTAATAAACGACTGAACCCTGACAAGCGAGAGGAGGGCAGCTGCAGTGCACGGCGCATCGTTTGCTGCGGTGATTTAATGATGTTTTGTGATGCTTGCGGATCTGGAGATTGTGTCTGCCATATGCAGCCACTTCATTTCAATTTGCCTCTGTCAGTGGAGCCCGAGGCAGGTAGGCAGCGGCGTCTCGCCGCGCGCTCCGCTAACGGGCCTTCAGGTGCCGGCTCTAAGCCGTAATGGCTGCCAGGTTCCAACAGGCATTGTAAGCACTTTCGTAGCGATGAGAGATGCGTTTTAATTCCGTTCGTCAGGGATGCGTTCCGGCCCTGTTTCTCGGGGTGTTTCTCAGCTGCTTTGTCCCCTGGCTGTGGGTGACTGGCCGGCGTGTGTAAACACGCCCTCAGCTTTTCGCGGTCTCGATGGTGAGTTTTCGGCATCCCGTGATCAGCAGGTGCCTCACGGTGTCTGTGGCTTGACAACAATTGCGCGTGAAATATGTCCGGTACAGGTGGGGGGCTGGATGAGAGCGCGAGTTCCCCCGCCGGGGGGGCGGGGGTGGTTGCAGAATGGCACTCGTTCATCGCTTGTCTTTTTAACCACGGAACAGACTGATGGCTTCCGGGCTGCGCTCAGCTGTCGCCGGCGACCCTGTTTTTGCTTCAGGGAGCACTTGGGAGGGACCAGGCCATCAGTCATGTCTGCTTGTGGGGGGAGGGTCATGCTTGGTGACAGCGACGGAAGACACGCTCCGAGCACCTGGAGTCTTCCAGTCATAAACATACTAATGGTGCTGCTGGAGCACTGAATATGTGACTTCCTCCGTATCAAACTGTTTATCTCTCAGTCTGCTGGTCTTGAAAGCCAGCAAAGCTGTCCAGCCAGGAAGGGTGCCCCCTGGGGGCCCTAGTCTCCACCAGTGCTGTCTGCTAGCGTACTTAACCATCCAGCTGAGGCGTAGCCATGGCAGGTGGAGGGAAATTACCCAGCCTCCCCTGCAAACAAGCCAGGCTACGCTTTTGCTTGGCAGACTGAATCCTCCATCTGCTTGAAGAGGAAACATGCTTGAAAATTCATGGAAAAAAGGTGTAACGCTGCCTTGGGAACCCTCAGATTTGTGCATGATATTATATCAACCCCATGCCAGCTTTCCAATCCGAAACCCAGCGCCATTAGGAGCAATTATACGCAGTTCGGCGTGGGGCTGCGAGGAACGCGCTCTGATTTACGCCGAGATTTACCTTGCGTCGGGTTGTATGGCAAACGGATATATGGGGCGCTGGCGTTCATTTGCGCAAAATCATCATCGATAAGAACGCTTTGGGAAACGATGCTAACTGAAGGCTTTTTAAATGAGAATTTATTGCGGCCTCCGTGTTTCCCCATTCTTAAATATCAGACTGAATCATTAATTACCAAGTGCCATTTGAAGTGACTTTTTATCATTAGCAGTATTAATTATTGTGGTGGTCTGCTTTCCTTTATGAGTCGGTACATTACAGAGGGCTTTTTTCCCCATCAAGATCCAATTAATTCAGTGCAACTGCCTAACAGCTGGTGGTATTTCGACTCCAAGTCTTGCATATTCTCCAGTGTGAGCATCATTAAAATCAGGTGCTGTAATCATCTGTCGCAGCAGTAGTTGGCAAGGTAGCAAGAAGCAAATGGAAACAGAATGAGGCTTTCTGAAAATTCACTGGCAGCCTGGAAATCTAATGTGGCCTTATGATGTTGGTTTAAATTGTAGCTTTAATGAAGATATGGTGAAAGAATATATTTACAGAACAGGGTACACGCACGCGCTCGGGCATGCGACAGCGGACTTGTGTTCTAATGTATTTACGTTTGTGATGTCACCATGTCTCTGTTTTTGTCCTTTTAAAACTTGGATTATTTCAGAATCGCACACAGGGCTTCTGTCTGCCCAGTCATTGTGCTGTCACTCGTGTCCCTGTGCCCCAGATGCCGAGAAGGAGGACGGCTGCGAGGACATGTCTGTGCCCAGCAGTCCCCAGGCCGAGGCCATCCAGCACAGCTCGGTCAGCACCTCCAACGGGGTCAGCTCCTCCTCCCTGACCCTAACTGGCCCTGCCCCTGGCCCCGCCCCCGGCGCCACCGCAGCGGTCGAGCACAGCACAGAAGAAGCCCAGTCACCGCTGGGGGCAGAGATGGCTGCTCAAACTCAGTCCTCAGGGAGCTGATGAGTCGCGGGTCCACAACTCACCCGCCACTGAAATGACAGAGTGAAGAAACCTGCTTCCCCTCCCGTTTGGGGAATATGAAATTGTCTTATTTTATTTTAATATTTAAAAATTTTTAATTGTCATGTTTCTGTTTTGTAACACCAAATGCATCTCATTTGATGTGAACGGAGATGCTGAGGAAGGCACTTTCTAGGTGGTTTGAAACTGTAATTTTTTTTCTCCCTTTTCAACATTACTGTATTTATTTAAATAATATTTCCATGTCTTGTTTTGGAAATGTGTAGAACACTGTAAAAGGGTCCTGTTTCATGTCGAAATGGATTAAGCAGTGCATAGCTAATGAGGCAGACATTCCTACCAAAGTGTCACGTGGCTCAGTTATCGTGTCAGTTCGTTTTAAGCACTATTTGAGAGAGGACAATGTGAAGAGGTCGCGTTTTCGTTTTATGCCGTCTTCTATTTTGCACATGTGAAGAAATGGAAAAAAATTTTTTTTTTTTTTTTTTTTTTTTTGATTGATCGCTCACCTGTTATGTACTGGCAGCTTTTAGGAGTAGATTTGAAAATGTGTCTTGTTGCAAAGTTTTTAATGTTTAAACCCAGCTGAGGATGAAGTAGTATTTTATGTGTAAGAGTAACTCGGCTACTTGTTTCGGTAGCACAACGTGGTCGGGAAGTGAAGGATCGCCTCCATTCGCGCTTTAGTCAGAAGGGGGACTTTGGCTAGAAATTTGCGTGCTGAAGTGCAACGCTTTGACTTACATTCCATGTGTAGATTGATTGTTACAGATACAGTGATTGTAGGTTTACAGTACTTATTTTCCCATCAATCGAACATCTCTGATGTTGACTGTGTGCCATTAATGTTTCTTACTGACCCGCTCAGTTCGCTTTGTGTTGCAGTTATTATGTGAAACAATCATTTCTGTGTTCCAGTCATTCAGGTTTTCAGATACAGCTTTACATCTTTTTTTAAAAGGTTTTATTATGTCAGTTTACTGAAAAGAGGCTGGAAAAGTGGCCTGAGAAATAATTTTTCTCTGATTTAATTACACTTGTCAAGTCAAAATAAGGCATTTTAGGAAACATTATAAATGGCATCTTTACTGATACAATGTATGTTAACTTTTGGGACAATATGTACATTGTTTTTATAGGGTAGTTTTACTGCTGTAGTAGAGTGAATAATAAGCTTTATTCTTTTTCTTAACAAAAAATGAAAAATGAAAAAAAAAATTAAATCATGAAGAACATGAATAAACCTTAAAGTAAGGCCTTCACACCCAAAAATCCTGGGTCAATGTCATATTTTTATCTTTAGCAACATGGAGATGTGATTAGAATCACATGCTGCTCCGCAAGTTTAAGAAAGCTTAATGTATTTGTGCGTAACAATTCCTCTTACTTCTAAAAAGGATAGTAGTTAACTGTATGGAAGAAATCACAGCATCATGGCTTCCAATCATTTTGCCTTTTCTCTAAAATTGTATTGGTTTTACTACTGTGTAGTTCCATGAGGCATTTCTCAGTCATGTCACTTCCAGTATCCTCTATTGAAAACTCATTTGCGTTTAACCGGTGATTTGTACTGTCAATATTTTGTGCTACTTGCATGAAGAAGTTCTCCGAGAGAATTAAACCGATATTTAAACAAGTGTCTCAGTTGAATAAGTACCATTGAACATACTGTGTCCCCTTGAGTTGTAGCCAGGTGATCTTCAGTTCATGACTGGTCCTGTACAATGTTTTTAATCACTGTTTAATTGCATTAAAAGGGTGTGATACTGTTGTGTTGGTGAAAGTTATGTATAAAGTACCACAAATTTAAAAAAAAAAAAAATGTTGTAATAAATCTTTTAATATTTCTTCCAGCAATTCGGGCTACTTTACATTATTTTTTAAAAAAAACTCTGAGGTTAAATTTCTCCACCAGAGTACAGAAATTCTGCATCGATTGATCTTGGCTGAAATACTCCTGTTTTTCTTACCTGGTGCCCAGCGAACAAAGAGCCGCAGTCTGCGCAAGCGGCGCGTTTCTTGCGGACTTTCCTGCCATCCAGTGGACGAGAGCGGAAGCTCGTGAGTTATTTTCCGCTCTTGCCGGGTCTCCGCGTCCCGCCGCTGGTGAGGAGTCTTCAGGAGGACAACGTGTAACAGGTGTCCAGTTGTCACATATCCATCATCATCCTGCCCTACAGGTGACTGATATAAAATGGCGGAAAACTATCGCGGTGTTTCCTTCACATCACCATGGGACTCCTTACATTTAACCTTTATTCATTTAACACGTTTTTCTCCACGGCGACATGCAGTAACTGCTGGGTGTATTTTTCTGATATTCATCCAAGGTGATCTACAGTGTTAAATACAGTCAACTAAAGTGTTCTCGTACGTTTATTGCCCTTGCGTGTAAATGGTGGGTTCTGTACTGCTGTCAGGTGCAAAAAAAAAAAACAAAAACATTACAGGTTATTTGATAGGAGCCTCGTGGCGGAGTCGCTTTTTCTGATGCGTTTCATCAGGAGGAATAATATCTGGATGTGTTCCATAGGGCCACTTAGCGCAAGCGCTGGAAACCGCTGGAACACCTCCCAAGGTGTCGCGATGAAAACGGACAGCTGACTGGAAACAAAAGCCACGGGCGATTTGGAAAACTGCTGGCAGAGCCGCAGTCCACACCGCTGTCGTCCTCCAGCCTCGGAGAAGATGCCCGAACCAGGTGCCAGGCTCAGTGGACCGCCTCTCAAGGCGTTTCCAGCCACTGAGAGCTTCAGTGGTGCCGCCAGTAAACCCACTTCACGTCAGGTCGAGCCACGTGGTTTTTCACGGCTCGGCACTACGGTCCCTCTGGGTCAGACGGCTTCCCAGGGCCTCAGAACTCCCTCAGTCACATTTAGAAGCGAAATAATAAGTGTGATGAAATGCGGACGGTCTGCAGCGAGAGAAGAAGCACTTCTCTGTCAGCCAGCGCCATGTTTGCGCCGCTTCATCCCCGGTCCACCGTCTCCATAGCAACGGGCGGTGGCGAGGCCGCGGAGCGACGGCAGCCGGTGGTGGGGGTGCTTGTGGTCACGTGGCCACACAAGATGGCGCCCTCGTGCCAGACGGATGCGCTTTAAACGATCGGTTCTGTGTCCTCGCCGTCTGACACGCGCGCTCTCGCTCACTTTCTTTACGTCTCGAACACGAACGTTCAAACCGCCGCCGGCGCCCTCCGCAGCCGCACGTTTGTGAACCTGCTGCAAAGTTCACGAGCCGTCCGGTACCACAGCGTCTCGCCGGTGCGGTGTGTGTGTGTGTGTGAGAGAGATAGCGGGGAGCGGCGGCTGTCTCCTGTCCGTCTCTAACGGTGTGTTTTGTCTCCTCGCGACGCGCGCGGGCGTGCAGAGGCGGCGGGATGCGCGCGTAGGAGCGGGAACGAGAGGGAGGCTTTGTCCGCGCGCGCGCCGAGCTCGTCAAAATGGCCCAGCATGTGTTCGGTGAGTCCGGCCGTCGCCGCCTTTCTCCCACCCTGTCTTCTCGCGTGTCTGTGGGTGCGTGGGACTGACTGCCCACCGTGCACTTGGGGTTTTACGGCCAGACGCCCTGCGCTCAGACCCCTCTTACTGTGCCTTCTGCGAAACACGAGCGATTTTCCTGCAAGGCTCATTTCAGCTGGTTTTTCTCACGTGTAAATATTGACTAAGCTGTTTTAAAAATTCTCGTTTGTAATACGTTTATCGTTTTTCTTGCTTTAAAAGTTTTTCAAAGTGATTTGAAGTTTGCGGGGGATGAAAGGCACTGACAGGGCGCCCTGGTGTGAATATACGGGTTAACAGGCATTGTAACTGCTGAACATTTTTATCTGTCTTGTAGAAAAAAATGTCTCCGTGGTCTTGTTAGAATGTGTGTGTGGTGCTGTCCTCAGTGTTGTGTCACCGGTCAGCACGTGTCTGTCTTCTGCAGGGGTGCAGTAAAGGCCTTTAACGCTCAGAGCAGCGTTCAGTGTGAAGACTCATCCGTTTTTTGTGTGGGGTTGAGACCCACCGAGGACAGTGGATGCGGGAGACGGTCCGTGGACCGGGCGGCTGCGAGGTGTTCGGGTCGCAGACAGACCCACTCCTTGTCTTGAAGACTCGAGCAGCGCGAAGGCGCCTTGTGGGCCGGGGGTCCCGTCAGCGATGACACGCAGACCTGCGCCCCACACTCCCTTTTCCGGTCAGCTAGCGACTGAAACAATACAGGCGACAGCGGCCGTTTGGCGCCAATATTTATGGCTGGTTGCTGAATCATAGGAAAAGCGGACAACTGGCCCCGGGAGGTGGCAAGATTAGGACAGGAAGAGGAGTTCAGTCCTGGTGGAGATAGAGCTGTGTGGCCCAGGCGCAGGACCAAGGCAGGAAGCTGCTCTCAGCGATACAAGGACTTCACACTCGCTTGTCTCCTCCGGCTGTGAGATACTGTGAAGCTCAATTTGAGTGAGAACACGTGTGTGATATAGGGGTCTCTTCTCAGCGTTTTAGGGAAGGGCAAATGCTCACTTGTCTGAGGGAAGAGTAGTGTGTGAATAACTAGTCTCACAGCTGTATCACATCTGTAGGAGTCCCCTGTGCTGAACGCTGCCATTACACACCTATTGTGCAACACAGTACTGCATGAGTTGTGAATGTTAATATTTTAAATTCTATTACTGGTGTTTGTTGTGTGGTAATTTCAGGGGGGTCTTGATTATAAAGAAGTGGCTCGGGGGGGGGGGGGGGGGGGGGGGTTTCCTTGTAAGCACTGAGTGCCTCCATTTTAGCTGAGGACATCCATCATTTGGCAGGATGCATGCTGTACATGCTGTATCCTAGTGCCGGAAGGCGGGTGTGTTCTCGCTGTGCAGTAGTTTATATACATGCGGTTCGTGGCCAGAGTTGTGAAATACCGTGGTTGTGGAGCAGAAGGAGCTGTGTTAGAGCTTTGGGAAGTGTCCCCGGGAGACACTGAGCATCTTCCACAGTGGTTCACCCTTTCAGCGACATCGTGCTTAGGAGACACTTCCCAAACCAGGAGTGTGTGTGCAGAGCAGTGGTTGTGAAGTGTTTTTTGAGTTTCCTCTCCTGTTACACCCTTCCTGGAATACTTGTCCACAGGCATTTCAATAAATAATCCTTGTTCATATTCCTGAGGGCAAACGAAGGCAGTGCCATGGGTGTTTTTTTTTTTTTTTTTTTTTTTTTTT
>UFQX01000279.1:789041-855676 GCA_900497675.1 Arapaima gigas
AATGGGGGGGGGGGGGGGGGGGGGGGGGGGGATTTCAATGAATGAAATGAGTCCAGTAAATTGTCAGTTAGATAATGCAAAAAAAAAAATTAATTTGAGTGTGGTAATTAAGGCAATTGATTGAGAAGAGTTAATTTACAAGAGTACAATTGTTCTGGTTCACAGTCCAATTTCTGTTATTTGATTTGTAGCCAAAAATGGGGATTTTCAGAAATAAATATTGCAGACCATGAAGACATTATTGATGGAGGGTGTTAGGTTTGTGTTTGATTGCTACAAAGGAATTGTACTTTTTGCTGCTTGTTCCTAGCGCATGTCAGACCTTGAAGGCTTTCCTCGGTGAAGAGGCTGCATGCTGAGGCAGTTCTGAGCGCTCTGGGCCGATGTGGCGCCTTTGAAGAGCCCGGCTGTCTAAAGGCTGCCCCCTTAGCAGGCCTCCCCCAGACAGACACGTCGTTAGCTGTGTTGCCAGAACACGTGGCCATGCTGGCGTGAGTAGAGGAGGGGAGAGCGGTGGGCGCCTCCTCCAGGGCCAGCACTACCTGGGCGGGGACAGCTGCAGGCCCAGCAGCGCAGCAGTAACCAGCACCATATGCAGAGGATGAGAGAGGTTCCAGCATACCATGAAGCAAGCCTGCAGCTGCGAGTCCACCCTTGTGCTCACACTTCCTGGTCAAACATTGGCATGTTTTTTACTTTAAATAGGCTCGTCCTCCGTATAGGGATCCTGTGCTCGGAGTGCAGTGGAAACGTGCATTAGAGTGTGAGGGAAAACAGGTGGGATTCTTCACAAAACAGTGATTCTTGTTTTCATTTGTTTGAAATAGCTTTTACATCCAATTGCAGCAGGTACTGTAATCTGTGATCAAAGAAGCCAGGTTCTAATCCCATGTCTTGCTGTAGTACCCTTAAGCAAAGTACTTAACCCTGAATTTCTCCAGTTAAAATGACATTGCTGAATAAATGGGGAAGTCAATATAAGTAGTTTAACATGCAAACCTAACATTTCCCCTTTGGGGAAAAGTGCGAGCTAAATGAATTAGGCTGACGACCGGGTTAGGAAACAACAGCCAGGTCATAAATCGAATGCTACTCATGACATGCTGATTTCTCAGTGTGTAGTCCACCATACAGTAGTAAATACAGTAAAGTTGTTGGCAGATGCTTTTGTTATGCTACAACATTGTACTGGTACTGTACGCAATACATTACAAAATGTTCTTGTATGCATGTTTTAATTACCTCTAACATGCTCGCTCACTTGTCAGAATTCCCGAAAATCATTCAAATTTAAATTTTTTTAGACAATTTGTGTTGGGTTTCAATTTTTTTAAATGATCACTTTTAATTGACAGTCATAAGTTGTTTGTCCAGGTGAACCTTTAAAAGCATGAGCCACCCTGCTAGGGGTGGGCGTTTAGGGATATTTGCAGCTTAATGAACTGCCAGTCCGAAAGTACAGTTGTGACCCAGTTACAAAAAATGCTAAGCTGGAATTACAGGTTAGAAGCCAACACGTGCCCTGCTCTGCGTTTATTTGATTGTTTAAGCCTGCCGTTAACTGTCGAGCAGGTGCTCACGTGTCTGCCGAGGACTGGGAAAAGGGACACGATGGAGATGAGTTCTGTGTTTTGGTTAGGCTCTCTCCCTGTTCTGTTCTTGCAGTGCGCTGGCTCGATCAGAAAATCTGATCTGTTCATTCAAGTACTAGTTTTGTAATTCTCTAACAAATTGAGCACTAATTTTGCAGAATTTCTTCAGACTTTTTCCCGACATTGTAATGATTTGCTGTGTTTATAGCCCTTTTTCAGTCTGGGACCCTAATAGGTTAATGTGATAAACAGGTGAAGGCAGCTTGTTGGTCTGTTCTGAATGTAGTGGGGCTTTCAAAGAGCTGAAAAATGGCTCACAGCACACATTTAGAGCCTGAGTGCTTTTAATTTTCCATCTAAATTCATTGATGGTTAACAGAAAAGTAGGGCTTTGATAGTGCAGTATTAAAAAAGCATATCTGGCCCCTGCCATTACAGGCTGTATGGAGGTTATCACATGTACATGTGCAGCACTCACTTCTTGTGGCATTGACTGAATTTTTTTTTTTTTTAAATTGCCTTTTTTGTTGTTGTAGTCACAGCTGTGTTGATGTATTGGCTTTGTAGCAGTCTTGATTCACTTAATTATTCTGTTGTTGACCCTGCTGATTGCCCCGTTCTGCACTTGTGTGCTACTTCAGGAGTGCTGTGCTGTTGTCAAACCCTGTGTGGTCATCACCTTTCATTACAGTATTGCAGTGGGTGCTTAGAATGAACCCACCCCAATTTAACTTGGAAAATTGTATTGTTTTCTGCTTTCACTGCATGTGTATATGGTGAGCAGAACCCAACAGTTCAAGAAATTACTCTGAATACCACTTAGCAGATCTCTCTGGCTTGCAAGCATCCTTCTGGTTCATGTCCCTCAGTATGAATGTGATGTTCAAAGTGGGTGGTTGATTCTGATGCATTAGAATGTAAGGTCAGCAGCTCTCAGTACCTGTGAGGATTAAGGAGCCTAATGGCTCTTTTATCTGCTGCCGATTTGCCTGTACACAGCTTACTGTTTGTTCACAGTTGCTCTCTGCTGGTACACTCCAGGTCATGTGAGTATCCCAACTTATGCATTTTTATCAAGACAATGGTTCACTGAAGTGTGTCCATATAGCCCAATGATGGCACAGCGGGTGGAGACCCTCAGCCTGCCCACATCCATCAACACCCACAAGACACTAATGGTTTGTTTTGGCAAAGATGGGTTAACTTTTGGATAGACAGGCATTGTAAGAACAGGTCAGTACAGAGTCCCACCAACCTGTGAAAAATAAGGTCATTACATTGATTGTCCTATCTGTTGCTGCGGCCTTTCTATTGCCCTTTAGAGTTTGGTCGCACATAATCTCTCATCTGCGCTTTAATCACTGAGTTTGTATGGGTTCTCATCATGGGTCTCATTTCAGGTGGAAAATCGTCCCAAATACTATGGAAGAGAGTAAGTTTAAATTTCATCTATGCACATCTTCCTGTATGTTGTTTTGTTTGTATTTAGTGGTGTTTGTTGATGTGTGTTTCTGTATGGATGTTCTTCTTCAATATCACTGAGTCTATCCATACTTGTCAGCCAGTCAGATACAGGACCTCTGGAATGTTTTCAAGCCTTTATGTGTTTAGGGCTGAAAGGGGTAACCCACTGACCACTATCCTTCTAGTATGTATGAATGTACTCCATATTCATTTAGTCTTTTTTTTAAAGAAATATTTTATGCTTCTCCAAGATTCCATGGTATGATCTCCAGAGAAGAAGCCGATCAATTGCTGAGCATTGCAGAAGGCAGCTATCTTATCCGAGAGAGTCAGCGACAGCCAGGCACCTACACATTAGCATTACGGTAAGTGTGACCCTCACCCAATACATGTTAGTTACCTTTTTTCTTTTTGAGATGTGCATCACTTTGGAGAAAGCATAAGTCGGAGTGAAGCATTATGGTTGGCCTCACCATCTACATGTCTGCATTAGCCGTCATTTAGTGGCATCTCCAAGCCGCAATGTTTGCCTCTATGATATATTTTTTTGAATTTCATGACCCTCTGCATTATATTGTTTTTTTATGTACTATAGCACTGTATGTGCAGTATTAAACCAAATGCACTTTTTATCTCATGGATTTTTCCACCCCTGTATACTGAATTTTAGACGCTGTATCACTGACAAACAGAAAATGTTTTTTTTTTAAGGACCTGATTATATTATATAAGCCGTACAAATGAGTCAGTGTGTGAAACAGTGAGTCATTTGTTGAAATGAAAACCTTTCCCTTACAGCATATATAATCAGAAGTGCTTCTCCTTTTGGTGATTTGCTTTTTGTCATGTTGGAGATGGTGGCAACTATTTAAATGGAAGACAGTTCTCCTGCACCTTGGGGTCAGCCTTGTGAAATTTGCCGTGATATTAACTAACCATACTTCTGTAAAGTTTTTTTTTTTTTTTCCTTTTTTTGATGTTGCTTCTGCTTCACTAGTGAGCTCATTATTCCTGAAAGTGACTGAAAATCTATTAAGAGGATTAAACATGCAACTTAATTGCTGATCAGGATTTTAAATTGGTTAAAGATGCTAACCCTTTAATATAATTTCATAGTCCTGGATTTTTAGACCGATTTCTTTACAATCAAGCAGAAATTTCCTCTTGGAGTGTTAAATTGGATTAGTGCAGGGCTGCTTGCGCCAGATTTGACTATTAAGTGTATAGCAGCTTTTCAGGGTTGGTCACTCAAAGATGGAATGACCTTTGTTGCAAAAAGGATGCCATGTGCTCTAGGGTCACACTGCTTTCTTCTTCAAGGGGTTCTGAAGTACATTGTTCCTCAATGATCTCTGTGCTTTGGCTGCATGCCCAGAGAGTGCTTCCCTCTGAGCTTTTTTACAGGTCATAGTGTTTGACCCTGTAAACCGCAACCTGTTGGCTGGATTGACTTGCTTCAGCCATGCTCTGTGATTGCCCTCGCCCACATCCTACTTGTGTGGCTCTTACTTTAATGGCTGATGCCTATCATAGCACCAGTTTTTAAGTTTTTTTTTGTTTTTTTTGTTTTTTTTTTTTTGGCTTGGCTTGGCTTAATGCTTTGTATGTCACATTTTCACAGACCTTGTAGACTACACCCTACAGAAAGTGTCTTCCAATCTGCTGTTCATCCTTTTCCCAAACTCCTGTGTCTGTGTTTCTGTCTGTTGTCACAGTGACAGTCTTTGTTTGCAGCCTTTATTTAATAACAGCTCAGCATCAACTCTGGTCAATTCCAGTAAGATCCTGGTTAACTTATTTTATTAGATAGGCAACAGATGCGTGCGTGCACGCGCACACACACACACACACACACACACACACACACAACTACAGTTATGCATGCGCACATATATGTGCACATGCACACAAATAACATTCAGTTGTTGGAAAACTCGGAGACCAAAAGAAGTTTTGATGCAATTGTAAAAAGAAAAAGGACATAGAGCTGCTCCCAGTTGCATGCGAGAGGGAAATGTGAGAGCTTGTGCCCTTCAGTTGCATGCAGTGAGCCTTGGAACTGAGGGCAGGGGTGGTTCATGAAAAAAGCAGAGTACCCCCCCAGGGTGGGGCCAGAGAGGAACATGGCACAACCACAGGAGAGATGCAATAATGATGATTACTACAGTATTAATAACAAAAAAGGAGATGTGTAATACCTCGCACATTATGCACACCACAACATTACTGTGTGAGCACTATAACAAAACAGCAATAAACAGGGCAGCATTAACAAGGCATTACTGTAGTCTTCTCTAACAGGAAAAATGTAGGTGTTTTTACTTTTCAAGTATACACATGTAAGAAGTGTTTTACTGTATTGTTTATTTATAATTGATTTGTCCAATTATCAATAACTGCTGCTCCAGTCCATAGCCTATCCAAGAAGCATACGGTGTGAGGCAGGGAACACTCTGGACTGGACCGGGCTGGACCCATGGCAGTGCACTCACACATTTGTTTATACTCACACACAGCCAGTTTAGAGTCAGTGGTTCATCTGCAGTCCATGTCTTTGGACCAGACTAAAGCACTCAAAGGACACCCACATGGGCACAGGGCGATTGTGCAAATTGTTAGACAAATACCAAGAGGCTGTGAGGTATCTTTTGTGCTGCCATGTCATATTTATAGCTGAGTTATGTAATTTATATGTTGAAGTGCATTTGATTGTCACTCAAGTCCTAAATGATGTTTTTTGGAGAGAACCTGCCAACCAGCTAGTACTGCATAGTATCTACTGTTGACTGTGAAGCGAACTAAAATACTTTTACTTAAGCCCCTTCATTTTTTTCCCTGCACTTTTAAACTGCAAATGCATGAAATGGTGCACGTCACATTACCAAGACAGTCTAAAATGAGTGGAAGGTGCCCCCCCACAAAAAATGTATCATTTATTTATTTTAGTATGTAAATAATTTCATCAATTATGATGGTGAAATGTATTGTTTTCACTTTTTAAAACCTTTAAAGTTTGGCAGACATATTTAAATATGATTTATGAAATAGAATTCAGGGGTTATTTAAAAGAGTGTGAATGATTGTTCTGTCTGCACTGTCAGATCCTTTGTTGGTTCTGCATGGATTGTAAAGTATTTAATTATGTATTCTCATAAGTTTGTTGCAGCTGCAGGGTTAAATTTTCCATTCTATGAGTTAATTGAGTTCAGCCATTCTATCTGTATCTCATCTGTGTCAGTCAGCCTGACTACTGTGGGTCTCTAGTTGTCTGCCTCTGACATAACTGACAGTCTCTTTAAATAAAGAACAAGCAGCTCTGTACCCAGATATGGTGTCGGGATTGTAACAAAAAATCACGAGCAGCATTAGAAATATTTCTAAGCAATCAGTGAGTATGAGTTCTAAAGGCTTCCATTGTAAAACTACATTGTGGAACTACGGATGATGTTAAGACTTTTTAATGCTTCTTCTCTTGATTAGTATATCAAAGGAGCCATGTGTCAGCTCTGGGTGGGAATTTCATGATAGGCAGCCTCTTCAAACAATACTGATGATATTTAAACCAAGACAGAATAGAGCATCCTAAATAACCTGTCTCCATTCTAAATATTCAATACATTCTTGTCTTTTTGCATTAATGGTAAATCTCTCATAACTGCTTTTTATTAATGACCTCCTTAAAGAAATTGGGAGTGCTTACGATGCAGCAAGTTTTGGTTTGACTCTGTATAGACTGGCTAAATCAAGTGCTATACTTACAGGTTAACTTCTTGCATAAGATCAGTCCATGTTGTATCCTAAGTGAACCAACTAAACACCCTAAAGGGTGTCAGTCACCTCTGGTCATTAAGGGTGACACCTGAGAGTGTGCAGATTTGTCCTACCTTTGGCACTTTGTGTGGCAGAGGAAAGACAAGTTTTGGTTTATACTAAACTGCTGAGAGTTTTCCATGTTTTGTTTATCCAGTGAGGAGCTCTGCTTTCAGCATCAGTGTCAGGTTTATCTGTGTGTCAGTTCTGTTGCTAGGCTCAGTTCAGATTCTCAAAGGCCTCTTTCCATTTTATAATAGGACAGATGTCACAGCTAGCCACTTTACTGATAAGTCAACGGAGGACCTGTAACCAGCATGTGCTCTGACTGAGCAGTTGGATACAGACACCAAAGTCACTTGACAGGTTGTGATGTGCTTGTATATATTCAGATTTTACAATTTTAGGGTGAACACCAATGTTGTTTAAATACAGCCAATGTGAGGAAGACTTGAGAAGCAATTGGTGTTTGGTAGTGAGGGTTGCTGTCCTGACTGTCCTCTGAGGTGCAATGTTTATCTTAATCTCCATGCAAATTTCCTCATATTCTTCTCCCTCTGCCTTGCTAACTGATCCAGCTTTGGGAATCAGACCAAGAACTTCCGCCTGTACCACGATGGGAAGCACTTTGTCGGGGAGAAGCGCTTTGAATCCATCCATGACCTGGTGACTGATGGCCTCATCACGCTGTACATTGAGACCAAGGCAGCTGAGTACATCGCCAAGATGACTATCAACCCCATCTACGAGCACGTGGGGTACACAACACTGAACTGCGAGCCTGCCCCCAAGAGGCATGTGCCTGTCCTCAAAGACCTGCCAGATGGGAAGGAAGAGGGCACCCTGGAGGAGAGGGTGAGCAACACTTTCACATTCCTGCTCATTATTAAGAGTGTTGATTAATGCTCCACTTTAGGGTAAATTATGGCCATTTTATTTATGGTGTTGAATGCTAGGAGGAGCCACAAGCTTGTTGCATGTGTTTAGTTTTTGTTAGGCATCAAACTGAAGAGCAGTTATAATTTCTTCAGGTACCCTGCACTCCCACATTAATAGTGTGTGCTCTATTGCTGAGGACTGTGATGAAATGGAAACAAACTATGAGTAAGTCGGCTTTGAGATTTTAGATGTGATACCATACTGTCAGTATTGCTGCCTGCTGAGTTGGGCTGTTATTATAAGCTCTTATCCAACATTGATGGGGGGAAACAGTCTATTGAACGCTCATTCCTAAACCCATGTGAGGACTCCTGGTGTGTGGGCTGTAGTTTATATGCTTCAGGGAGCTAAACATTCTGCAGTTTGACGTCATGTGGACATTGTGTTTACAATTTTATCTGCTCCTTTACCTGTGTTATGCATAATTGTTATTGTGCAGCATATATTGCAGCACTGTTATAGTAAATGAGTGTTTTGTTATCTATCCAGATATACCACCAATTCTCAGACTTACTCAGAGCAGCCTACTTGACTACAAATTAGGGACAAACAGCCAGGTCATAAAGTGAATTCCTTGTAAGTAATATTGTACTCGTGACAGAGCAAATATTTCTAAATCTGTAGTCCACCATACAGTATCTTTTAAAATACTTACTGATGTTTTTAACCTACTTTGTTTTATTTCTGGCCACAGTATAGTTCATTATCCATACCATTATTAAATAAATTGAGAGATGACTATACTGAATTATGTGCACTAGAACACAATTTGATTATTTCTTAATATCAGTACTCAATTTATGCAGTGATCTGCTTGATACAATGGGCTCCAGCTAAAAAAATCAGTTAAAAAAATAAACTTCCAACATCACAATTTCATCAAAATGTGTGGAAAAAAAACAAATTACACAGAAATCTCTGGGGTGCTGTGCTGTGGGTGTATATGTACCCTGCGCCACACGATCCCTGCATGTGAGTGCACACTGCATGCAGCCAAGCAGCAGCATCCCTGCACATGTGATACAAATGGTGTTATCGCTTTGAGGGAGTGGGGCATGACAGGAGGGGTCTGTACACTTTGCAGCAACTGTGTGTGGAAGTTCACGTAGATGCTTGTGGAGCAGTTATCGGAGAGAAGTAATCTAATTCTATTACCAAGCTGACAATTTTTGCCATTTCATTTTTTCAAGACAACCTGTAGCTTTTGTTTAGAACCAATTTTAATTGATAAACTTGGATTTAAAGGTGCAAATTATGTTAAATGCTTTAACTCACTGTAGTTGGTGTTGGTCTTGTAATACCTGTAAAGGTAAAAAGAATGAAGACAAAAAATACAAAATAATGTCATTCCTGATTTAATCAGTGGCTATAATGAATATACTTATTCACTATATGTAATTTAGAGGTTATCAGTCCATTACACTCAGTGTTTTATCCTCCCTTATGTTTCATTAATGATTCAATGGGGACATATTTCTTAGCAGAAACACATCTGCAGTTTTCTAGTAATCTCACTACGAGTCATGTTCTCCCCAAGAAATTGACACACGCAGTGAGTCATCAGCCAATAGGTACCCTTTGAAGTGTGTTTTATTCAGTAAACTGACTGACTACACAGCTGGAGTGAAATGCTGTGTATGCATTTGCCTTGATCAGGACTAATAACCTACACTGTCCCTTTGAAATCAGAAACTTCAAATTCCTCTTTAGGTGAACATCTGATGTGAATATGAAGGTAGAACTCATAAAACTGAAATTGTAATATTCTGTGTGTGTGTGTGTGTGTGTGTGTGTGAGTGAGAGTGAGAGAGAAAGGGAGTGAAGGTTATGTTCAAAGACCAGTTTTGTGTTCCAGAGCTTTTCCTTTCGGCACTTGGTTATGAGATGCTGTCAGGGTTACTGACCATTTCATAACCAGGGGAAGGGATATAATGTCGTTTTGAGTCAGCTCAGGATTCTTTATATGTCTCTTCTCTGAATTAGTTGCATCTCCATGGGTTTACTGACATAAGTCCAAGCAATCCAGACCAGGGAAGTCAACCCTTTCTGCTGTCCTGTGCCCCAAGAAACAATAATATCGAAAGCCTCCTTTAATTACAAATCATAGTACAGGAATCCCAGCTTAGGCCCTGACACCTAGTAATTGAAGATGTAGCCCTTTGCAAACAAGTCCATCCTGCATGACTTGTCGCAGTGGGTGTTCCTCACCACTGAGTCCTGACAATTCGAGACAAGAAATAAGGGAGAATTAATGAGCACATTCGCAGCTTCAGTCACGCCTCAACTGGATTTGTTTCTCTGTCTTTGGGCTCAGTGGTGTTGGATTTCACAAAGTGTCATCATTTGTGTTGGTGATAGTTAAGTGTCAGGGAGGGGGAGGCAGCGTGGTTTTTGCAGTGCCACCCATTGGCACCGCAACTTTTGTTCCATGACCATTTCCCTTTCATTTCCCCTTTGTAGCCTGAAAACAACTCCGGCAGCAGGTGTTCATCCATAGGTTGATCTTTACTCGTTGTATCAATCCTTACACACAGAGTTGCTGCAGTCTTGTACTTTGTTGTCCCGCTATTAATATTCCTACATATTTACATTTATTTATTTAGTAAATAAATAAATGCCAAAGCAATGCATAGTGATTATTAACTAGTATTTAGCAGACACCTTTGTCCAAATTGACTTGTGTACTATGCAAAAATGCAGGTGTTTGGGCGCCACACGAACATAGAGAGTCCGTGCTCCACGCAAACCGAGCCAGATTCAAGCCTACATCTAAACCACACATTCCGGGAGCTGTGAGGTACCAGTGCAACCCTCTGTGTCATCCCAGTCTAGGGCATTGCAGTTGTCTGGCTGTTCACCAGCATTTGCTAATCACCCCCCTTCCGTGGATCGGCTGCACGCTGACAGGTGTGCTCTCTGCAGTGTCTGTAGTACAGTGCCAGGCTGCTCTGAGCAATGAATGGGGACACTGGACATTTACGTAGACAGGATGCTACCATGGCATGAGGGGGTGGAGCTGAGTGGATTGAGGGTCATTAGGTTGGAAGCCTGAAAGCTGCAATCCTTGCTTTATAAAGAAAATACCCATTTACAGATCTGTGGTTTAAAAACAACCCACTACTCACTGCAGTGTCACTGCTGGGCAAAGTAAGAGGAGAATAGACAACGTTTTCCACTGAAGGCTGATGTTTATGCAGTGGACAGCCACATACGGCTTTACCGTATGCTGAACTATAAAATTTTATCCACATTTAATGTTATATTGAAATAGATTTGTTGCTATAGTGGCTTAGAGCTTTATGGTGCTGAGTTACCTGGGGCAAAAAATTGTAGTGTTGGAAACGTAAAAAGTAATAATGCATTATATAATCACCAAACCATTTTACCGTTAAAGTGGTGGCGTTTAGTACATAAGTATTGTTAGTGCTGTGGAACAAGCAGACACCACAGAGATCACGGGTGTGTTTTGTTGTGGTCAAGTGGAAAGGGGGAAACCCTAAATTTATTTGTAAACTTTTACCTTTGCATAACTAGTGTTTGCAGCACATTGTGTGTGTCATGTATGATTTATTAATTTCTTCATTTGCTGACCTACAACAGCTACTGGCTCCTGTAGTCAAACAAATGCATGGTACTGACAGCACCGTGAATACTGCCCATAGTAAAGTGCACACAGTAATAACAAATTATATCATCACACTTTATCTTGCATATCTTGTCATGCATAAAGGAAAAAACAAACATACACAGAGACTGAGCCTTATAGAGATTTCAGGACTGTTTGTTGTAAAATTTGTTTTATCATGAATAATTTTCACAAGTGTAAACTAGTCTTTTTATCAAGGTTACAGTGGACTTGGTAGTGGTGTGATTGCAAGGGAAAGAATTTTTCATCAAATCAGAAAAGCAAAAAATTGAGGTTCCTACTTTTATAGCAGCACCTGCCCTTGTACTTGCTGTACTTTTGCTCAGTCAGTGGTATGATGCAGAAGCGTTTGACGCACGTACCATTCTGGTGAGCAGTTTCACAAGAGGAGCGTGGGAGGTTTTTTCGTCCTTACTTCCAGCTGAAAGGTTTCCCGGAGAAACTGAACATTTTAAGTTTTGAGAGCGTGGTTGTTCTTATGTAAGGATGTGCCTTCACTTTGTCCCTGCTGGTGAGGGCGACCCAGATCCTGAGACACACCTGGGTGCATCCGTGCACCTGCATTGCTGCAGTCCTTGGCTGTGATGCAGTCCAGCATTGTGGATCCTTTGTGTAACTGAGCACTCTGCAGTAGTTCTGGGACTGTTAGCTGTAGCATGCTGTTATTCAGTTAATGGAATGATGCTCTGAGAGGAGTCACGACTCTCCCCAGCCCTTTAGTGCCGCTCTTGTGTATAGATCAGCAGACGAAATATAGAGTAGTGACTTGAGCTCTAACTCCCGGTGAGACAGATCCAGGCTTGTGGCAGGAAATGATGCTCCCCATTACCCCTGAGCTTGAGGACAGATTTTTCTTAACTGAACTTGAGTTGGAAGATAAAATGCTCTGCCATGGAATCCTGATGATGCCCAGCGGTCATTTGAGCTCCAGGACCGTTATGTTTTGTTTCCCTCACCCACACCAATCACAGTGAGCCATATGTGGTTCATTCACCAAGGTTAAGCAAATAACACTGATACATGGATCCACTCCTACTCACTCCACTGAAAGTAGTTTTGTTGCTGCAAATTAAACCAGTAAAATATGACTTGTAGAGAACTCGTGTTTTCCCACATGTCCTAGTTTTCATATAGTTCATTGTTTTAATCATCTACTTTTTTGGCTCTCTCTGGGAACAATACCTAAGGTCTGATTAGCTGGAAAGAACCCTGATACCCAGTCACACTGTGAATGGAACAGATGCAGTTCTGTCCTGTTTCAGTGCACAAGGTCTGTTCTCTGTGCAGTTTTATCAAGGCTTTGTCTGTGCGCTGCATCTTTATTTCCTTTTTCCTCTTATTGGCTAAACAATGTGAAGTTCACATTTTATACTGCTTACAGCCACCAACTTGAACTCAAAGGACTTTAAATGAAATCCCACTTCTTGCTGTATTACATTTGAGCAAGATGCTAAACCTGAACTGCTCCATTAAAAAAAAAAAAAAAAAAAAAAAATTACCCTGTTAAATAAATGGGTAAATCCCTGTAAGTAGATGAACATTATAAAATCAAGTTCATTTAACTGGGCATTAGATAAGTGGATAATTTGCTTTAGTGAATACTGTCTCTATGCTACTACCTATTTACTTTAAAGGGAAATTGAACTTGGATATAAAAATGCTATACAGTGCAAAGAAATTTCAAACTCTAAACCCTATTGAGCACTAGTACGTGTACACGAATATGCAGCTTGTCCTCAACGTATGATGTACTCAACCTACAACAGACTCACACTTATGATTAAATTATCACTAAATAATTTTTAATGAATACACGAACGTCTTGCACTCTATAATGTAGAGTGCCTGAACAGAAGCGGTGTGATGTCGTAATATATCAATGGTGTCTGCTGACAACTGTATGAAAAACATATACAACTTGGTTGAGCACTTATGGCTTATACTGTAGATGAAAATATCATAAAAATTCATTAATACAGTGCACATGTGTACCTGCACAGTAGGGAGGTGTGATATCGCGGTGTAACAGTTGCATAAGGTGAATGCCGTGTGAGACTGTGCTACCACACAATGGTCGTGCTCACCCACAGCCAGCAACTATCTTCGCTTTTAATGCTTCGTGCAATATTAGTTGTTCTCATGAGTGTTACATCACACAGAGACATGGACACAACAGGTTAATTCAACATGACTTTACAAGATGAACAGTAGAAGTGAGCTCAAACTGAAAGCCTCACACAAGCACCCCTCTCGTTTCCTGTGCTGTAATGCAATATGCCCGAAACCAGCATGGCAGTGTCACAAAACAACTGATACTGCATGCAGGCAGGACACTCGTGAGCAGTAAACATCTGCCCACAACCACCACTGTATCCCCCATAGCACCATCTCTGCACCAGTTGCACCACTGATCAATGTTCAAAAAAAGTTAACACCTGGTGGACTACATACACACTAGGAAATAATCAGTGTTACACATACAAGCTGATTTATGACCTGGTCATCAGTTCCTAACCCAGCTGTGGGTCAAAGATACTTTTTACAGCACTATACATGGATAATATTTTACACCTCACATGAGTGTGTGTGTATATGTACTGTTTTAGTTGGTAACTTTTAACATGTAAAACACAACTACGGTTAAGCAAATACTCTCCATAGCTGGATACCGTTGGTCCGGTCCTAAGGCTATTTTAAAGTGGGCTAGACTATGTGTGAATAATTAATTTATAACTAAAAAAAAAATCTGAGATGTACTAATTTGAAAAATAATATTTTATTGTTTAAATACTGCAGATTTCCTTTTCCTTTTATTTGTATAGTTGTGGTCAACTTGTCAACTCTGAGCATAATTTTGGCCCGTTTTTTATTATACATTCCAATCAGTTCAACTGAATAGTTAACTATAGACTGAATATAATTTCCGTATGCCCACCTGTAACGTGAAGTATACATATTTTGTATTCATTCAGTTATTTAGTGTAAAATGTTTGAAAAAACTGTGAAAATGCCACGAAGCCCTGACAGTCCATCACTGGCTGATTTCATGTAGTGTTTAGTTTTTGATTTCACACAGTGTTTGTCACAGTCTACGTGCTGCATTTTTATTTGCCCATCCTTTTCAGTTAATCCAAGCAAATAGTCCACTTCACAAAAATCGCTCTATTAGTCACACATGATGTAGAAACGACCCCCAGTTTTGTTGAATGTTCTTAGCAGATAAAAATTATATACTGTATACATGTCTGGTTCTGTGGAAGTGAATCTCCTTCTCTGGTTCTGTTATATTGGACCCCCTCATGCTTGGTTCTCTGAAAATGGACCTGCTTCTGTCTTGTTCTGTGGGAACAGACTCCATTTTGCCTGCTTCTGTGAGATTGGACCCCCCTCATGCCTGGTCCTGTGGGGGCTAAACCCACCTGCTCAGACACCCTGATCCCTTCTGTTGGTCCCCTGTGCCTGGTTGTGTCTCAGGAGGTGCACTCTGCTTTGTTGCTGTTCGGATGCTAACAAGCGTCCAAACGGAGACGTCTTTATCACAACGTGACCAGATGTCCTCTCCTTGGCGGCCTTGTTGTCACTTTGAATCGTTGCATATTCATGGCACTGTGCCCACTGCTTATTGACTGCCTGAGGCCATACACAATTCTGTTGTTGCTGTTTGTCAGAGTCTCTTATTTGAAGTGTTATTTTCGGGCTCATTCTAGGCATTAAAATGGGGGTTTGGGAGAATTTTTCTTGCAAAGAAATAACTAGACACTTTGTGTCTAAAACCGTGAGTGTGGCTTGCAAGATGTTGCTCCTGCATCTTTTGTTGCTAGGAAGTAATATCCATTCAAAGTAACGAATCCACAGATTTAATTATTGAAACACTGCTGCTCCAAAGCAAGCAGTAATACGGGACTTTCTCTGGAGACTGTCTGGCTCATTTCATCAAACAAGGACACCGCTGGCACAGGCAGGAAGTGCAGACACACAGGCAGGGTTCCGTTGGGAGCACCAAGCTCCGGAACAGATGTAATCACGGCAACCCAGAAGAGGCACGCAGCCGCATCACCGGTCCTCTGCAGGTTTGCGTCTCACGCCGTGAATAGAACTACCATTGATTGGCCCTTAATGGCTGTCTGGGGCTGCATTACAGCGCTGAAAGAGGTCTTCCCCATCTGTTTAGTTTGTGTGTCAAGCCCCATCACCTGCAGCAGCACTCGGACAAATATTTTTGAAGCCACTTAATTTTTACAATGCTTTTCTCTATTGATCTCGGAATATAACATATTTGATTTGGGATGCCATAACAACCCAAAGTCGTGATCTAAAGTATGCGGTTTTAATATTTGCATGGCTGCCTGTGTGCTTTAATCATGAACTGGGAAGCTGACAATTCTCAGTGGGCACTCCAGATGTGCAGAAAGCTTGACACAGATTTTGCGGCTGCTAATGCTCAGTTAAATGGAGCTGTTAATGGTGTAGGCTGGGAGTAGTCTATAGCATGGTACCCAGTGGAGCGTGAGCGGAGAGGATGAGCGCCGACCCATGGGACCGCCCTTTTTGCGCACAGCCCAGGGAGCGCCCAGTAGTGGGGTGATGCCACTCGCCTCAGCTGTCTGTTAAGAAGAGTTTTGAGGGATTTTAAGGCCTTGGAGTGGCAGCGGAAGTGATCAGATGTGCTATTTTTCACTGAGGTTGCAGGTTCAAATCACTTCTTGCTGTACCCTTGAGCAAAGTACTTACCATAAATAGCTCCATTGACTACCCTGCTGTATAAATGGGAAAATAATTGTAGGAGACGTTGTAAGTTGCTTATGAGGAAGTCTCTGGCTAAATTAATAAATATGAAAGTGTGGGCTGAGATCACATCATTCGCCCCTATCCTGATAACACCAACATTCCAGTTCGTTGCTGTCTCAGCCACTAATGTCTGTCTGTTGGACACTGACTCTGTACAACTAATTTGTGAATGACAAACTGAGCACGTGGTAGGAATGTAGCCCCCAGGCTGTCTCAAGTCACCTTTCAAGGGAGGTGCCTGCAGCATCGCAGTGCAGGAGAGCAGCAGTAATGCAGCGCAGTTGTGTAACGGGATCGATTGGGCTGCAGTGGCTGCCTGCTGCAGGTACACACACAAGGACAGCATGTACTGTACCAGCCCACTGAGTGCTGTGCGTTAACGTCCACCCCCCCACTGACACACTAGTGCCAGTTCTCCTGATGACTTCCGTCCGACAACCCTTAATTCGCACACCGAACAGCTGGCACGGTGGCATGCAAGGACATTTCTCCCTGCTTTTGAAAAGCTGAACCAAAAAACAATGAGCATCTTTGCATACTAAACAGCTCTGTGTCCTGTTTGTTAGGGAAGTAGGCCTGTCCTTTGCATTTCGGTTTGATGTGGATGAGTAGCTGTGAGCATTAATGTAGCTGCTACTAACTCGACACTTTTTATTTAATTTTGTGTTGTTGGCTGACAGTGTCTGAATGGGTTGTCTGTATACATGGCTTCCAGTACCTGTCTGCTGTATACAGTCATGTCGCTGTCACTATGTTCAAATAAGTAAATATTAGTCTGTTGGTATTAGCCACAGTTTACCTTACTGACTCCATTGCGGATTTTGTGAGGCTCAGAAAAACTGTTCTTACTCTATACATGTCTGGTTCTGTGGTATTCATCCTTCTATACTTGGAACTGTGTAAAATAGTTAGAGCTGTTGAAAGATCTGGGTTTGAGTTGCTGTTCCTGCTGTAATAGCTTTGAGCAAAATACTTTCCCTGGACAACTCCAGTAAGAATTACCCATAAATGGGTTAAAAAAAAAATAGAAGTAGCTTGGTATACAAACAGTGCAAGTCGTCTTGGACAGTGGTGCTAAGTGATGGTCAATAATAATGATGAAACTTTAATGAGTGCAGTGATGAGGAGGATGTGGGAAGGGTGCTCTGGGAGTTGTGGAGTGTTGAAGAGGCTTCTGTTTGTACAAGGAATTTATAAACCAGATTCCCCAATGCCCCAGCCAATGCTCTTGCATGACCTTGATGTGACAACAATCCAAGACGAACATGTTCTGTTTGTCTCCTTGGAGACGTGGTACTAAGGCCCTTTTCTGGATGTTAGGATGCTGCTTATGCTTATTCCTAGACCTTACTTGTGATGTAAAGGAACACGACACACTAGTCCTGCTTGGAAAAGTGGGCTCAGATGTAAGTTTGGTGCAGGACCAGAATGAGCATCCCCGCAGTTTCCAACAGGGAGATGTTATTTCTTGGAAGGGATGTAGGCGGTGCAAACTGCCCTCCTGTTCTGTGTTTCACTCATAAGTTGAAGTTGTGTCTTATGACTCACTGAACATTTTGGCCTTTCCAAAGTCATCAACATATTTTCGTCCTCCTCTTATAATTCATCAACAACTCTGCATTTACATAAGTGTTTCAAAAAAAAGAAACAAGAATATGTACTTCATTGGCCATTTAAAAAACTGATGACTGAAGTCCAGAAGGTTCAGGAAATAGTTAAATGTCAGGTGCCTTGAAAAGTTTGGTCAAATGACTACTGAGTACTCTGAAGTATCAAAATAAGTGTGTAGTTGGTTTGTCTGCGTATTTTGCCGTGGTTTAAGAGTATTTGATTTGGCAATTATGATTTAATTGTAACGTATGAAACCTTGTTGGGCCCCATGTGTCATTATTTATACTAAACTACGTAAGAGCACATGCTGTTTATCAGCATTACTCGGTTTTGTCCTTGCAGGCCATTTTCTAATTGCCTTATGTAAGCCTGCATACACCTGCAGTATTACAACAGTGCTGCTCTGGGGACGTGGAGGAGGAGTGCGTGCGTGCGTGCGTGCGTGCTGTTACACTGAGGACCATGCTGCCTCCCAGCACAGATTCATAGGAGCATCAGACTGGATCTTGCAAAGCAGGTCCACTGTGCACCATCAACTCTGGTGCAGGTTCAGAGCTCTGCTGCCACCACAGGTCTGCTCACAGTTTGTAATGGACCTGCAGGTCTGCAGTCCAGCTCTGCCTGTGAATAAGCACTTTTTGGGTTACATAACATTATGTAATGTGCACCGCCTACAACACCAGCTGGCAGAAGCATGGAAAAGTTTGTTTTATTGTTGTGGAGGTATTGTGTTCTGCTAATTTTGCTTTCCCATGAGTCCTCCTTGAGTTTGGAGTGTTACCTGCATGTTAACTGTCCTTTTCATTTGCACATGGGTTATGTGAATGTAGAAGCACAGACATCACATCTTGAAATAGTCTCCCAAGCCTGAAATTTACCTTCAGTGAATCTGAATGTCCTGCCTTATTAGGCTTTACTTATCAAGGATGAGAGTAACATCATCCTAGTTAACAGCCCTTTTGTGGCTGTACAGGTTCAGTGACTCATTTGAGTACTTGGCCTTATATAAGGCCATTGTGTAGTTGGAGTGGATATGATTTTTCTGTAAATATATTTTAAACCTCTTTGCAAGTGTATAAATTGCCCTGAATCCTGAATCACTGTTTTTGGACAGCCGCTTGGAGTGGTCACTGCTGCCTTTTGTTACACATGTAGGGGGCATTAAACCAACCAGCCTGTCCAGTCAGTGAACCCCTGCCATAGTCCTGACACTCATGTTAGACAAACTGTCGAAGATTACATTACTGATGCAACGTTTTAACCTGTCTTTTAACCATTCATTAATTTAATTTCATCTTCATTGTTATTTCTATGGCTGTGTAACAGATGGATGTTAAGAAACATTTCTCATGGCATCTTTGTATATTTTTATGTGGCTAGTTGAAGTGCTTTAGACCAGAGGCAGCAGGTGTACAGAAAAAGCCATTAGGTACTTGCATTCTCAGAGACACCTCTCATTTACCAAAACGAGTGAGTTAACAGCGTTTCACATCTGTCTGTAGTTCTGTTGTTTTGAGTTCAATTCGGCAGGGGACGCTTTTGAAAGACACGCAGATCAATCAGTGTCAATTAGTGCCAGGTTCAAAGCAAATCTCATCCTGTGAGCCTGATTGGATGATCGGGCCAAGCAGCAGGAAGGATTCAGAGTGCACACCACTCGTATGAAAGAGTTTGGTTGCGCTTTGTATTTGCCTCTCACAGGTGCCCCTTCTGAGCTGTCCAAGTATGAAGGTCTCTGCTGTGTCTCTTGCCCTGAAGTACACCTCCTCTCACTCCCTCTGTCAGGCAGCTGTCCCTGAGCGAGTGCCACAGGCTCCTGTTAGGCTGTGGGTGCTTTTTCCATCCTATGAGCCCAGAGCACAGTTCTGTTGCAGGCTAGAGCCCACAGGAAACCTCCCCCAGCTGAGTCCTCAACGCCACACTTTGCGTGGGTATGAAAATCGCGTTCAGCTTCTGGTGTAGGTGGATCTTGCATCATTTTCTGGGGAGTGAGCGCTCTGGTCTCAAGCGTGTTTAATTGACCCATGCTTGGTGCCTCCCAGTAGCTGGTAGGTAAATAATTTGCACTGGAGCCCTGCTGAGAGTTTCAAGTGGAGCTCCATTCAAGTGTGGCCTATTTTTGCATGTTTATCATACGATTACATACTGTGTTCCATCCATAAAAAGTGTATGCAATGAGCTGTTGAAAGTCACTAAAGGCTGCCTCTGAGAATCACTGTAAAACGCATTAGGTGATCGTTAATATCATTCATGATGTTGTTTGGTACAACATTTGCTCTAAAATTAACCTTGATTTACATTACTTTTAATGCAGGTAATCCAGGAATAGGCAGTGAAAGACAATAAAATCCCTTCCCTTAAAAGGGTTTAATTACATACAGAGAAAACATATGTGCTTTCACCCCCTGGGCTCTCTAATGAGTGAAACGTGGTGCTGCTTTGCATAAAAATTAGCATCTTTTACATAATGCTGCCCCAGTATCCACCTTATTTTAAATGTTGAGTTTTAGTCACAGAGATTGAAGTCTGTCCATCAATTGGTCTGCATTTAGAGTAAAGTTAGATTTTGTAGGTGGGGAAGAAAGGAAATGGCAAATAGTGTTTATTTGCCGTTATGTGTACTTTATTCATCCTTTCGGGCATTTGAAATTGTTTTTTTTTTTTTTTTTTTTTTTGAGTGAAATAGTGGACGGAATAATTAATGTTCATCACAACTAGGTTCTTTACTGTGAAGGACGGTCCTCTTTGTGGTCCCCAGCAGTGGCTGCTAATGCCATTAGTATAGAGAACTGAGTGATGATGCATGACTCACTCACCACTCGCTCTCATCCCACTCTCATTCTGCTGCCTCCCTCTTTCCATCCATCCATCCGGTTGCAAAAGGCTGGCTGGGGGGTGGGGTGTTTAGAAACAGAAAAGGCTTGGGAAGCCTTTTGCTGATTGGTTAGCTCCTGGATCAATGTGCCCTGTCCTCGTCCGGCCTGGCTGTGCTTTAGCTCCACCCTCCGCCTCCTCCCCTCGGCTGTGCAGTTTCCACTCTCAGAGCTGTCTGTGTTCCAAAGAGAATATCTTCTCTGCACAGGCACTATAGGATCAACACAATTCGGCTCATCTGCATATAGATGCGCTGAGGAGGAGGCCACACATCCACCCGTGGTCAGCAAAGACTTGTTCTTCAGTGTTCCTCCAGCCCAGGACTTGGACAATGTATCGCGCTGGCCGCTAGCTTTCAGTCTTTGTACTTTTTCATAAATCCTATAGAAGTACTCTGGACACAAACGGGAGTCTTGTTTTATTTTTGTTTTGTTTTTTTCTGGATTGTTTTGTTTTATTGGCATGCTTGTTTTGTGATGCCAGCCCTTAAAGAAAATGCAGGAGGCAGTGCAGAGTACAGGTTAGCTCTGAGCGAGGGGTCTGTCTGAGCTGCTTTGCCCTCCCGAGGTCTCATCGGGACTCATTGCCACAGACTTCCAGCCGGTCTGGCCCCCCATTGAGCTCTCTGGGGTTCTGAGTGCCGCCATGCCATCCAGAGAGTCATGTTCAACCCAGAAGGGTAGCAGAACCCTGGTTCACAAGAACAAGCAGGACAGTGGTCAGCAGGACATGCTGGCGGCAGCACTGGGGGTGCGTGTGGGCCCTCAGAAGCCGCCTTCCACGCTTTGGCAGCCTCTCAAACTGTTTGCCTATTCACAGCTCACTTCACTGGTCCGCCGGGCAACGCTGAAGGAGAACGACCGCGCACCCAAGTATGAGAAAGTACACAACTTCAAGGTAAGACACTTTCCTTCTTTTCCTCTGTGGTGTGTTTGTGCCGTGTCAGTGTGAACATCACCGCTGCACATCACACTCCAGTATAAAAGTAACTCAGGGGGTGTCTTGGTCACAGAAGGCTTGCTGACAACAATCTGTGTGTCTTATTTGTGTGTGTGTGTGTGTGTGTGTGTGTGTGTGTGTGTGTCTTTTTGATTTCAGTGTGCATCTGTGTGCACGCCCACACGCCAGTGTTGTGCTCGTTGTCTTGGGTTTGGGTCTATACAGTGAAGGCTTCCGGAGTGCCTCTTGCTTGCTTGGCCAGCAGATGGGGGAGATTAAAGCGGGTAAGGAGGGGGTCCTCATGGAGGAGAGCGTCCTTGTTTGGCTTCTGTCTGCAGACTCTGCGTCTGCTGCTCCACACGGCTTGCCTAATGGAGTGGTTCGTAGCAGAGCCCTGCGCCCCCCAAGTGCTGACATGAGCAAAAACAGCCTTCCCCCACTCGCTGCTAGGTCTCTGCAGACTCCCTGCTCACCATTTTACGGGCCTTTCACACATTTCAGCTCTTTCACGCTAATCTTCCCCAAAGGGCTTCTTGCTTCAAGCTCCAAAGTAAACATAAGACAAAGGCGGTACACATGATATTTACTGCCCCAAATGTAAAAGAATGGCACTGTCACAGAGACCTAAACAGAGCATTTGTGTGTTACATGGAGGCCAAGAAACTTTTATGGCAAAATGTCCAACTGTGAACTTGGCTGCTGTACTTCTGAGAAATCATTTATTGTGTATCTAGATTAAGAGCCAAATAAGTGTTTGCTTGTTCTCTAAAGACCCCCTCCCTTTTGAGTTACAGCAAGGGCACACTGGGCTCTAGGTACAGACCCTCACTGAAAGCCTGTCTTTTATGAGCACCAGTTAGACGACTGCCTTTTTAAAAATTATTTTTAGATCCTTCTCTCGTTGTGATGTTGTCATTTCACTCTGATTTGATCTTTGTCTCGTGATCCTTGGTTTGTTTTCTGTGGAGATCAAGTGACCTAAATCAGGTCTGCTCCTCACTGTGTGTTGCTGTTTCCCTTGTGATGCAGAGCTTTAACATGTGGGATGTATTTGGTCTGCTCTTCCTGTACCTGGGTGGGTTGGCTCTGCTGTTCCTGATTGGCCGAGCTATTACCTGGCAGAGGGCGCCTCCGCTTGGATGTTACTATAGCAGATCACCATGACAACCCGCCCCCTCAGACAGCAGTAGAGTGCCACAGAGCTGTGTGCCCCCCTCACATCAGAACGTTACACCCCCCAGCCCACTAATAGTTTCAGTGGATTAACATCCAGGCTGATTTGACTGCTGCAGCGGCTCTTATCTCTAAAGGATAATCCCGCAATCTGGCTCATTTACAACATTTGGGAGCAGTTGTCTGTCCACCCAGTAAATGACTCACTCAGTCACTCCTCTGTTTTCCTTCCCCTGTCTCTCTTGCAGGTGCACACGTTCCGGGGACCCCACTGGTGTGAATACTGTGCCAATTTCATGTGGGGGCTGATTGCTCAGGGAGTCAAATGTGCAGGTACATATGTTGGCTTTGTTGGCCATGTGCACACGTCTTCCATAGTTGCATACTAGCTGCTCTTTGCTAACAGAACGTTGCATAATTTTTATTTGTTTTTGTTTTTGTTTTCTTGCTTTTTTGTTTTTGTTTTAGCCAGGTTTTACATTTCAGAGTAACCGTTTTACAATGGATACTACTTATCTCTTTCACATTGAGATTACAGCCACAACTGAAGAATTATAGGTATAAGCAGGCTGATTAGCAAAACATACCAGCAGGAGAAATGTCACTGGTAGAGTGGGAAGCTGGTGTGACTGTGTATCTGTGTACTGAAAACCAAGGTCATGTAGACTAGGGTATGTAGAGGAGGCATAAACACCCCTATGGCCAGATAAATGCATCTCATAATTGCTACTGAACCAGTTTTTTTTTTTTAATTGCAGTAATTTATATATTTGTGTTTATTTGTGTTATAGCCACTTGCCCTCGTGTCCACTTTTTTTCAAAGCTCCTCTTAATAACCTCATTGTGCTTCATTCTGTCCTATTCTGTATTCCACTGGGTCACAGAATCAGTGAAGCCCACTTTAATGTGCAGTGGGAATACATACTGCCATCTATTTGTGTTCCTTGGATTATTGACATAGCCATAGCTTGATGGTTCAAATTGGAATTTCAAGATAGATTATCAAACCTCAGTTTCCCTGGATGAATCTGAAAAAATTTAAATTGATTACATGACCAAGTGTGATATTTGCTATTTGTCTGTTGTAACTTGCATAAGCGTGTATTGCCTTTTGTTGAAGGTTATATGAAATGAAATCATTTAACAGAGGATTTGCAAATATTTTTGTTTGGTTTGATCAAATAGGAGGTTTTATTTTAAAAAAAAAAAAAAAAAAACAATAATAATAATAATTTATGCCCTGCTCAGAACTGGGTAAATTCTTAGTTTTTTTTTTCTTATTTTTTGATCACCCGTTATATTTAACGATTAAAAGAAAATACTTAATGCTGAAGCTTTCTAAAACTCAGTGCTCATTTTTATTCAGTATAGTAAGTTTTTTTTTTAACTTTATGCACAAAACATTTTTATACCACATTTATTAAACTGTCAAACCTTGCTCGTATGTATGCACTGCTGAGGAATAAAATTAAATTGAAAATGGACGACTATGTTGTCCACAACGAGATTCTGTGCTGTAATGCTTTGAAAAACAATGAGCTCAGAATACCACAGTAATGCGGATATGTTTGTATAGTGTGTTTTATTTATAGGACAAAATGTCGTACACATGTGTTCGCGGTGGGTTAATTATTTATGTGTCGGGTAGGAAAGCAGCAAACATCTTCAGATACACCATGAGTGAAGTATCTAGGTGGTTTTACTTCCTTCCAGCCCTTTAGATGGCAGAATCTAGGACAGACAAGTCTTTTATGTATAAATTTGCATTCCAAAATTCGCCCCCTTTTCCCCCTCCCTGGCGAAGCAAACGTCTGCCAGCGCATGTTGTGGCACTCGCGCTCGTCACTGAATGCCCCCAGCCCGGGCGCTGGTGAAGGGAAACAAAGCTGGCGTGTCTCTTTAATGAGGAGTGCGCTCCAGGCTGGGGGAAGAAGCACTCCTCCTGCCCTTATTAACATGTTTCGAAGCCAGAGCCCTGCGGCTAAGCGTTTCTGCTCGCTCCCACGCTGCAGTCCTGTCCTGATGCTGCTGTCACGGTCCTTGCAGCGGTCAGAGGGCTTGCGGTGTTTGGTGCACAAGTAATGGCTCACCTGATGTTAAACAGTGAAGTGTTGCGCTGCTGAGCCATTCGACAGAACCTGTTATTACTCATCCTCCCCTGAAGGACCTTCTTCTCACCAATGTCTTCTGAGGCCTTAGCCTGATATTAGGCCAGCTTCTCTTCCAGGCTTTTGCAGGGCAAGCTGGACATCTGGGCTCTAACTGCAAAATGCTGTCTGAACAGTTTTAGCACTGACACTGTAACTGTGTTGTAATCTCTGTTAAAACAAAGCAAAAAAAACTTATGAAGCTTAAGTTCTCACCTCCTGCATTTTTAGCTCTAGGGTTAAGGTTTTAAAATTTTTTTGTGATATTTTAAAAAAAAAAAAAAAACCACATGCTTGTTTTCTGAATGTCTGGGGGGGAAAAAAAACTTTCCAATCAAGCCCATCTTGCTAATGCGTAGCTGGATTTAGAGCAGAGAAACTGGGTCTTGTGTAGCCTGCAGCAGCAGGGCTTTCGGGGGGGGGGGGGCACAGCATCAGCCCACATTGTCTTCACAGCACTGCTGCCAGTCGATTTACCTGTTTCTCTGCTTCTTGCATATTGTAGTTTTGTCGCATGTGTCAGCTGCCCATCTGCACTCACCACACTCTCTTCAGGTGGAAAGTTTGCTGAGTCCCTGAGCCGCAAGCACCTCCAGCAGGAACACAGTGACAGTGCATTATGGTGACAGGTGCGGAGATCAGAAATAGAACAGGGAAAGTGTCTTTTGCAACGCAAAGTGTTGCAAAAATAAACTTGCGTATATAATTTTACCGCGGTAACTGTGTTAGCAGGAATTTCCAGATCCGTCAAAACTGTCTCTACTCGTTTGGTGTAGCTTCTAAGACAAATTGACAGGTGCAATAATGTTAACTTATTAACTTTTTGTTATTTTTTTTAGATTTGAGAAAGTGTGTGTCAGTGAACATGTTTGAAAAGCTGCCTGTAAAGTCAAAATGGCCCAGTTTTAGGCAGTCAGTAGGCTATGTGTAACGTGCTGTGGATCGCTGATCTCTTTGCCGACGTTTGTACAGCCGTTGCTTTAATGAATAAACATGAAGCACTGAGGTTTGAATGAGGCAGGGCTTGGTGGCGGTCTCACCATCCCATTTGCTGCTGGCCTTTTCAAGGTGACACTGCTGGCAGGCCACCAGGAAGTGATGTCACCACTCGCTTATGTGTGGTGTAGTGCTCAAGGCCACACTGAGGGCCGTTATCAATCAGAGACTTTTGGGCGGAACTATTTAAAATAAAAATTTCTCTAGCTTTTTTTGTTCCTGCTTTTGTAGGCTTTTCACCTTTATTTTTTCAGAAAATGTAAATCATATCATCTATTTTCAAAAAAAAAAACATTCTGGATATTACCTCGCCGTGCCTTTATACTTTATTACTACGCATAATCAGAAGTTCCATTCGTACCCACAGTAGTTCTGTACCATTAAAACTTTCAAGGTACACAATTATTTCAAAAAGGTAATTATTGTAAACATGGTTAAATGGTGAAATTGTAACATTATTTAACAAAAAGTGTGCCGTAAAAAAGTGGTGGGTGACTGGCTGATTGAATGGGTAGTGGCGAGGGAGAAAATGAGCTGCTGAGTCCCATCGTGGTCACAGAAAAGAGGGGCAGGTGGGCCATTCCAGGCCCTGTGGGACCAGTTATATACAGTCCAGACGCACAGCAGCTATTCTTTCTTATTTATATAATAACTGAGTTACCCGGGATAAAATGGTATTGTGATAGAAAGGTAGAAAGTGTTAACACCTTTATAGTGTATACACCTTGCACATTATATACATTATCCATAAAGATAAAAAGTAATATATAATCGCCAAGGTAGTTCACCTGTGTACCAGATTTCAAGTCTGTGGCTTGAAAAATAAATCCATCCATAGCCAAAGACAGACTGATTGATTGAGCTTTATTGATGTAGAAATTCCATTGAGAAATGTAGGAGAGAATTCTTTGGATAATGGGATTGTATTGATCGGTGCCCCCGCCCCCCCCCCCCCCCCCCCCCCCCCCCCCCCCCACCCACNGGTTTTATTGATCGGTGCCCCCCCCCCCCCCCCCCCCCCTTTGTCTCCAGACTGTGGCTTAAATGTCCATAAGCAGTGCTCCAAGGTGGTTCCTGATGACTGTAAGCCAGACCTGAAGCATGTGAAGAAGGTGTACAGCTGTGACCTGACCACCCTGGTGAAGGCCCACAACACCAAGAGGCCTATGGTGGTGGATATGTGCATCCGGGAGATCGAGTCACGAGGTGAGTGGTAGGACTCCAGGAAGAGCTCCATGCGCCAGAAATTGCTCCTGTTAAGTGGCTGTTTGCATCACTTCTGTGTTGATCTCTTTTCACGGTGTACTGGTCACAACCCCATTTATTATAAACACTGTGGCACACAGTTACATGCCCTGGTGAGGAAGAAGCTGTGAACCCAGCAGTTTGACCATGTGTTTAAGACTTGATTTTGGAATTTCAAGATCCTGCTTTTAAATGTGTAGATTTAACCGTGTTTGTTGTATAACGGTACTAAATAGGGAAAGCTTTTCCTTGATTTTGGAAAACGTCTGTATTGACTGGTAGGGGTATTTCTGACCAAATGTAGAAGTTGAGCGATCATGACCGTCTCTCCTTTCCATGAAGGTCTGAAGTCTGAGGGGTTGTACAGAGTATCAGGATTCAGCGATTTAATTGAAGATGTCAAGCTGGCATTTGACAGAGGTATATATATATATTTTTTTGTCTCTCATCATCTCTCTCATTTTGTTATAAAGAAGCACAATTAATTGCTGATTTCCAGTGTAATATAAGTATGTATGTGTCCTTTTAGGTCTTTTTCATGGGATACATGTGTAGTGGCGTGAAATCCTAGCGGTGTGTTACTATGACATGAATATGAGAAGGATACACATGATGGTATGAATATCAGTCTTTCAGATGATCTGCAGGACTCGAGTTCACCCAGTAGCGATATGGCCACTTTCTGATGGCTGTTAAATTCACTCTTAACTGGCCCCCAACCTTGATTTCCTGACATTGCAGTGGCTACTTTAAAAGAAGTAGCCCCAGTGAGATGAGACCGCCCAGCACAGCATGTTGGCTTTGAGGGCACGGCAGCTTGCCAGCGATTCCCTCCTAGCACAGTGCTGTGACATGCGAGCCCAGCATGGAACTTGCCCGCTTTCTGAGCTCAAACAACATCTGGGTCAGTGGTAGTGAAGGCCCACATGGAGACATGCTGCCTTGTGCACTGAGAGACCTTAAGTGACATGGAGATGAAGGCACTGACTCATTTGGCACTGGGCTCTTCTCCCCCCCCAGATGTCACAGCCAGCTTTGGTGGCAGAGCCTCCCCAATGGGTTAACACCATACCTTTCTCCTCTTTTGCAGATGGTGAGAAGGCAGACATCTCTGTGAATGTTTATGAAGATATTAATATCATCACTGGTGCACTTAAACTGTACTTTAGGGATTTACCTATTCCTGTCATCACGTACGATGCCTATCCCAGATTCATTGAGGCTGCAAGTGAGTATCAAATGAACTGTGTGTGTGTGTGTGTGTGTGTGTGTGTGTGTCGGTATGTTTATGACTGAGAGCAGCACTCCTGAAAGGATGGCGCCCTGATGCCGGTTTATGACACGCAGTGAAATCCAACCCCCCCCCCCCCCCCCCGACTTCTGCAAAATAGTGTCAGATGGGGAACAAGGGGGTGTTTCCACTTGGGTGCATTGCTGTGTNCCCCCCCCCCCCCCCCGTGACTTCTGCAAAATAGTGTCAGATGGGGAACAAGGGGGTGTTTCCACTTGGGTGCATTGCTGTGTTTGAAGCTTCAGTGCTTTGAGTGCTGAGCTGATGTGTTCTGTGACGAATTCTCATGAACACAAATCAGTGCTGTTGTGTGCGCCCGCCATGAGTCTGCCTTTGTGAGCTGCTTTCAAAGCTCCAGTAATTCTGACATCCTCTGCACAAGGCTAATCTCAAAAATTGGATATGGGGGGTTGGGGGGGGCTTTTTTTTTTTTTCCCCCCCCTCCCCTGGTCATTTTTTTAGTTGATCGCAAGGTTCATCCTCCAGGATCAATGTTCACCATTCAGTTTGGGTTTTGCAGGGAAAATCTGCAAACTGACCGTCATCTTAACAAGCTGCTGCTGGTTTGTGTGGGAATGATGTTTATGTCATCAGTGCTGAAAAAATAGGGGCCAGCAGGTAACATGACCTTTAGAACTGACTCCTTTCACTTGAAGGACCCAGGTCTGAATCCCACCTCCCGCTGTTAAGCACCCTTGAGTAAGATATTTACTCTGAACTGATGCAGTGAAAAAGGCCTGGCTGTACAAATGGGCAAATAAAGCATTATAATACATAAAAATTCCCAGGGTCTCTGGCTAAAAGTGACTGAGGGGTAAATAATACACGTTAAAAGCTAAACTTGCAGGCTCTTGTAGTGTGTTATGACACAGGAAAAACCGCTGCAAAGTGTGTTCCTTTGCTTTTCCATCGGCTGTATCTGTGTGTCGGGTTACAGAGCTGACGGACCCTGACGAGCGGCTAGAGGCCCTACATGAGGCCCTCAAGCTCCTGCCCCCTGCACACTGTGAAACACTGAGGTATCTCATGGCTCACTTGAAGAGGTAGGTGTGATTCTCTCAATCGCACACAGCGTTTCAGCTCACGATACACGCGACGGTGCCTTAGCCACTGCGGTGATGCATGCGTTAAAAGGCCCTTAGCGCATGCCACAGCACGTTCGGGGGGGATTCCGGGTGGAGTGGGCGCCTGTAACTCGAAACTCCCGTCCACAGGGTGACCCAGCACGAGAAGGACAACCTGATGAATGCGGAGAACCTGGGCATCGTATTCGGTCCCACCCTCATGCGTGCCCCAGACCTGGACGCCATGACGGCACTGAACGACATCCGCTACCAGCGGCAAGTGGTCGAGTCGCTCATCAAGAACGAGGACATTTTGTTCTGAGAAGTGGTCAGTTCAACACGGCAAATGAAGGAATCGTGTTTTGATACCGAGCAGCTTGACGCTGTCTTGCATTTTTTTTTTTTTGTGAAAGGCTTGAATATGAAGGAACCTTTTTATCATTGTACATCTTTTTTCTCACTCCCAGTGGACCTGTACTGTAAATACACGTTTTCCTTTTCCTTCTGATGGGTGTGGATTATGTACCTTAAACTTTAGTTCTGCATGTTTGCCTCCCCATTTTTGTCGGGGGTTGTTTCAGGACTAAAACTGGCGGAGTGTCTTTTTGGATGGTCTTTTAGGGAGTATCCAGCATGTGTTTAGAATTTTTGCCGTCTAAAGCGTTGTGGCTCTGCTTTTGTTGTCCTGTGGATGTAGCTCATGGTAGCCCAGTTGTTTTTGTGAAACACTATCTACATGTGAAATAGAACACTGTATTTTTTTTATACCTTTGTGAAGATTCCAGATTTTTTTTTTATACATAGTACTTATTTAGGTGAACTTTACAACTGCTTTCTAACATAATTTAAGAAATCAATGGTTTGTTTTGGGTCCCCCCTCCCTCCCTGAAATATTTGGCCTTCAATATTTTTGCTCTCAAATTGTAAATGTTTGGTTCTTGTTTTGTTGGTAATATTTTTGTATCTGATTTGCGCATGGGTATAATTTATTAAACCTGGCTTTCAGAGATGCAATGTTTGTTTCTGACTTTATCTGTGTTTTGTCCAACCATCAGACTGGCCTGGCATCAGTCTAAAAACGTGGTTTAAAATGGTGTTAAATTCAGTTGGCTGTCATGTCGATACAACTTTATTTGTTTGCATAAGGGCAACGTTACCAGCAATCGACACTGATTCTAACGTAAAACAAACGCAGACCTGTGACCCCGTGCTTCAGCTCTTCTGCACTCGCCCGGATTGTATGGTTCCACTGTCAGTCAGTCATGGATTTTTCCCTATGGTGCATAAAATGTATAATGCAGTGGCAAAGTTTTCAGCAATTCTTTATCCTTGAACGATATTCCTCAGGGCTCCACGCTTAATTAGACAGAGCAGCACCGGCAGCTTCTTCCAGAAGAGCTCATCAGCACATCTTCCTCTGAGGTGCAGGTCTCACAATGCAGCTTGGTTATTCACAAATGGTGCTAGTTGCCTGTTCTCAACTTAATGGGATTTTACAGCAAATTACTCACAATTGTTCCTGTTGCTCACAGCAAAAACTTCAGTGCAGGGAGACCTGTCTGAGCAGCTCGAGTTGCTGCTCTCTGCATGCAGTCAGACACCGCTGGCTGATCTGCTGGGACATGCAGAACCGCACCAGGTCCCAGTAACCGGAGAGGTGGGTCGTCCTCATCCTCCGCTGTTGAAGAAAGAAACGCCCTTCTAAATACCTGAACGCTATATCCCGTTTTAAGGGCAGACTGGAATGTAAGAGACAAAACGGCACAGATATGTAATATCAACTTATTCAACATTGGTTCTGCTCAGCAGTGGAAGACGTGCGTCAGAAATGGGCGCCTTCACATGAGAGACGTGTGCAGAAGAGATCTGCAGGCGGCCAAACCTGAAATGAATAAATTAAAGCCTCACACTTTATTTTGCACATCTTGCTCAACTTTGTGCACCTCGGTTCTCTAATGACTGCGCCGCATCTCAGTCTTTCTCATCTGTTTCTCCTGCAGATCTAAAGCATTTCATTCATAAATGATTCGCACAGCTACAAAGGAAATGGGTCGTAGCTGTTGAGCAAAGCCTGGAATTGTCACACTCTTTGTAAGGTTCCGACCGCTCGGTGCGCCGAGTTGGATGCCACCGTCGATGGCCACCGCGACATCATCTCGCAGTCCCACTGATGTACATCGAGCGACTGTAGGGCGTGGAATTTTGACGTAAAGCCGCTCATTTCAGCTAATGAATCTTTAAGTTCACTGTTTTCTCATCTGTACAATTACCGTTCTGGTAAAGCTGAAATTCAGTGCCTTTATGAGTGGGTTGACCTATATTCAGAAGCGTTAAAATATGCAGAAATTTTGCCTTTGCTTACATATCTAAAAATAAATTTTGTTTAGCTTTTTTAGCTCTTTTTTTTCTTAAACTGGTACATTTGCTTACGTTAACTGTACTCAAGTTGTCGGGCACGTCAATCGCCCACTCGAAAGGTGGGGCAATATTTAAATTTATTTTGCCCTGTAGACACGAAAGGAGGGCCCCAGGATGTTAGGGTTTTTAAATTAAAACGTACTCAAATGTGACTATTCAATTAGTCTTTCATCTCAGCTGGTATTTTTCGCATGCTGTGGAAACCAAAGACCTTCTCTGAGGGTTTCCTAGGACATCACCATCACTGACACATGCCATGCAGCAGCCACATCAATCTTGTCTAGATTAGCAGCACAAAGAGGAGCCGTCCATGTGTTCCTGCAGGACGTGATGGCTGTGACCGACACAGAGCTGCTCCTGAGCGAGACAACGGGTCGGTCAGTGTCACCGGGAGAGGTGACACCCAACAGCAAGTGCAGGGTTCCGCTGAGTTTGAGGAACGGTGGCTTTTACCAAGGGTCTAAGCCGGCCATGGGACAGCTCTGCAGCCGTGGACCGAGCCCCCCTCTGGGGAGGGGGTAGGGTAGGGGTTGAAAGGGGGGAGGGGATTCAGCAATCGCCGGGGCTGCTGTTGCTAAATTTGATGGATGAGGTTGATGGGTGGGGGATTGGCTGATTGAACGGGTAGCGGCGAGGGAGAAATTGAGCTGCCGAGTCCCATCATGGCCACAGAAAGGAGGGGTAGGTGTGACACGCCAAGCCCTGTGGGACCAGTTATATACAGTGCAGATGTGCAGTAGCTGTTCTTTCTTATATATATAAAATATACTAACCGGGTTACCCGGCGCTACCCAGGTTTAAATGCTGTAGCGGTGGAAATAACACAATCGCCAAATTGGTTTACCATTAAAGTCGTTGCTCAGTCAACTTGCTCACCTCCTTTCACCATGCCTTTGTCTTGAGCTCCAGTCTTAGCTTCCAGGGAGGGAATCTAGGATGGTTGGCTTCTTGGGTTCTGTAGCATCACTGCTGCTACAGCTTGCAGGTTTCAGTTATGTTGGTAGTTGAGATAGTGGAGACTATTGCAATCTGATGGTAGTTTGTCACCCAGTCTTGAAACAGACAGTCAGCTTAGCCACGATCTTCTTTCTTATGTCTGCATTTGAGCCTTGCGAGGTGTCTGGCATGTCCTCTGGCCCACATTCCACCATGAGGCCTCCTCTGGATTCTGCTTTTTCGCGCTGGATCTAGTTGCGTGAGATTTAAATTTTGGCCTCTGCATCGATGGCATTGATTTCTAGTTTTCACAGGAGGCTTCTTTTGGTCGCATTAGAGCACCGAGTGACTAGTTGTTCTTGCGTCAGTGCGGATGATGCCCTTTCCTCGTCCATAATTCCCTCATTCATTTCAGCTACATCTCATTGGGTTTGTTGTCATAGCAGCATCCCATCAAGTCCCTCTTATCAGACCTGCTCCATCACGTGTAGAAAACCCGGAATAAAGAAACAGAATTGTTGTCATTATAATAAAACAATGTTTAAATTAAATTTTAAGTGCTACTGTTTTACAGTTTCTCCTTACACCACAGGGGTTTTTTGTTTGTTTTTCATTATTAAAAACAAGCCAACACAGTTTCTCAACGAATATAAACAAACCCGTCGCGAGGACATGAAACGCAGCACTTAGTCACCGCAACAAAGTAGATATAATATTTCAGACGCCTCTTTAGAACCGTATTCACACACATTCATACATCAGTTAGTAGTTACACGCAGATTTAAAACCATTTACGTTATTTTATAACCGATGCGGAGCCTCGGCTATATGAGCGGAACCCGGGAGGAACACGTAAGTCCGCCTCGTTAGCGCAGTAGGTAGCGCGTCAGTCTCATAATCTGAAGGTCGTGAGTTCGATCCTCACACGGGGCAATGACCAGCATTTTGTCCTCGGTGGCGGTTTAACGGCGGTGAAACGTTCGGCCACGCGCCTCCAGTCTGTTTTTGTTTTGTTTTGTTTTGTTTTGTGTCCATGTTCAACGCAGTGAGTTCTGTGTCCTGCGTTTGCAGCTCCATCTCCACAGCGCCTCGAGATGCTTCCGCTCCCCGGCGAACCTCCGCCTTGTGCTGCACTTCTAGCAGTTAGGAAACATGTTCGTTTTGAAAACATTTATATGTCGCCATTTCTTCCCACTGCCGCTCTGTGTTGGAAACAACAGGTGACGAACACCTGAGGCCGTCCCTGTCAGTCGGCGTGTCTCGCGCTCCTCCCCAGCCTGCGGCCATCTTGAACGGCACGTCACCACGGCGCTGCGCTTTCGCAGCCTTTCGTTTATTTTTATGAACAACGCTGTCAGGAAAAGCAAATAAGTAAACACACAAACTTGGCTGATTTTTAACCAAAACCCTCTTTCGTTGGTGTTTTAGTCCCGCTTGGGGTTATAGTGAAAGTCGGTGCTCATTTTTTCAGACAAGCTTCATTTAAGCAAGAAAAGGCTGCTTACTTGACAAACGATTTAAATTTGGTTCCCAGTTTCCTACCTGGGATTTCGTGATGTTACTTTAGACGGTTTGGGAAGGAGTGATACGCTTGAAGGTGATTTTAAAACGTTTGGGTGAAACTGTCGGAATAAACTGAGGATATTTGTTATAATTGTTCCGAATCTAAAACAGCCTTTTCTCTTTCTCTGTGACAAAAGTCACTTCCTAGTGCAAACAGTACAATGCATGTTTGTGTTGGGATGCATGTTTTGGCACGTCATGCAGGGTGAACACAGTGAGTCTGGTTTAGTTGAATTTGTAAGTGACTGTTGGCCTTAACCCGACAAATGTCTGGGAGATGGATGATGTATTTCCGTCACGGTCGGCCCTCCTGCGTAGTGAGGATATTTACACCCGGGTCGACCGTTGTCGTGTTACTAGTTCTCAGTCCACAGCCGTCTGGAAGTTCAGTGACAGACAGTTGGACTCGGGCTCCTGAATTCCTCCAGTTCCTCCAATTCCTCCAGTTCCTTCAGTTCCTCCAGTTCCTCCAATTCCTTCAGTTCCTCCAGTTCCACCAGTTCCTCCAGTAATGCATTCCCTGTGCTGCACACCAAGGTAAACTAGTCACAAGACTGACATAAGGAAACACTTCCCTATCTTACTGCTTCTTGCTTTTCATCCATTCAACAGGACCATTACCAGTAAATTAGATTTAAAATCTCAATCGCTTTCTATTTGGCTGCAAACCAAAAAATGTTATTAATATTTATGTTTGCTCTTTTTAATGAGCCTGTATCGGTTTTAGCAAGGCAGGAAGTCCAGGTTTTGGTGGCCTGTGTAAATTCCGAGGGTGTCCAGGCTGAAGTTTCCAGCAAGGTGCACTGATGTGTGATGTAGGTCCTTCACTGGGCTTGCAGGAAGATTCCAGATTGTTGAAGACCCTGTTCACAGGTTACAGCAACATGGTGTGTCCCAGCAGCCACTCTGAGAGAGCAGTGGCGGTGACGGTGGCCTTGCGGCTCATACAGCTCATCACATGGTATGAGTCAAGTGACGCAACACCCCCTATCGTGCTTCATGATCCTCACCCTCTTTTACCAGACTTTTAATCTTAGCATTTACCCTTCCTTGGCAGGACGAAATAAATCTGATGGTCACTAACAATGCGCATATTAAGCAGGTCTATATGGCTGCTGGAATTTGTATTTTTATTTCTTAACTGATGCTTTAATCCTTAGCAACATATAGTTGTGCAAATTTACATACCTTAATCTGGCGCTCTGTGATTTAGATTTGGAATCTGAGCTTTGAGTTAAACTAACAAGGTAGCATTGCTTTGACACTGACTTATATTCAGACCTTTTGAATTATGGCAATTATCTTTAAAGTTGGAGGATAATTTTATGTGTAGCATTTTTCACTTATTATTTTACTTTGTTGCTACTGTTTTGTGTGTATTAATGTGATGCATGTTACCCTTTCACATTTGTTCTAGATTTCAGCAATGGAGAGAGATCAACTTACAGGGGAACCTGGAAGATTGTCGCGAAATTAAAACATCAGAGCACCATCCACTGACATTTGGTATCCTGACATTGTTCTCTATTACAAGTAAGAAACAGGCCATGTTTTCCTGTTTTACACGGTTCTTGAATGTCAGTGAGGCCAGGGGCCACCACACAGAGTCAAAAATCATTGCTGATGACATTTTCTCCACGTGTGACTCTGCTCAGAGGTGCTTCAAGAGAGTGTTCAGATAGCGCTGGCGCTCCGGCTGAACTGGACCTCCATATCACAGGCCCTCCACAGCCCATATGCTGCTTCTGACACACCTGATGGCTGAATCTCCTGGACAACCAGCACTAGCCGCTCCCCATGGTGGTCTGGCGCATGCAGAACCCAGGCCAAGTGTCGGCAGATGTCGGCAGTCAAAGGGTGCATGTTCTTCCCCACAGCTCAAATGGGGACTTTGCCATCACGTGGGAGACCAAGGTGCTGCCGGAGCACACAGGTACGATCGTGTGGAAACTGCCCGTCTACTGTGAGATCATTGTGCTATACTTCCTTATTGACATCCAGAAATGCAGCAGGAAACTGTGGACATACGATGGCAGTGTCGTGGTTATCAGTCTGGTAGCTACTACTGAATGACATCTTAACAGAACTCACGTGACACATACAGTGCAGTGTTACACATCATGATTCTGCATTCTCATCCTTCCTGTGTTCTGGACAAAACTGCTTAGTGTGAACGTAGTGTTGAGGCAGTCTGGACACCTCTTCCAATATACTTAGCCCTCAGGCTTGAAGAGAAATTATGGGCTCAAAGACAGGTGACTTTCCCTTGGCTCGTAGATTGACCTTACAGTTTTTCTCCATCCTCCACTAACCAGGACGGCAACCGAGCAACTTGAGCAGCTTCCCAGAGAGGGGGAAGTGGGTGATGATGGGCTATTAGAGTTGGGAGGACTGGCTCTGCTGTGCCTGCTGCTCTCAAAGACCTTCTCTGCATATCACCTACCACTTTGTAATGTTACACCTTCCTCTCTATTTCATCGTGAACTTCACCATACCCTGCTTGCTCTTCTGTTTCCTCCCGGGCGTGGTGTTCTACTTACCTGGTACAGTACCTATCCTTCTAACACTCACATTACACTTACACACTTTTCTCAATAGACCCAATGGCAAACCAAAGACAAGGTGTTATATGTGCCGATACACTAGTAGCTACATATACAATGGAAAGGAAACACAAAGTGGATTGTGACAGATGGGGCAGTGTACAGTTATACAGCAGATTTTGCATTTGGTGAAGCTTCAGGCAGGACTTAATAAATAAACAAACAAACAAATAAATAGCAGCCAATTAGTTTTGCGATCAAGTAGTAATTCTGAATATAAAAATGATCGAATACATCTTGCAAACACGATAATAAGGGATGTAAGTTCAGCAGCTCAGGGGCACAGCCCAGCAACCCACAGAGCAGTCCTGTCCGGATCCACCCGGCTTCATTACGGCGCCACCGGCTGTGGGGCGGGTCTAGAACCTGCCCATCTCTTCATCTATAAAACATCTCTAGTTGCCTCTTCTTGGCATGCCTGCCAGTGTGGATGGGCTCTGGCACAGGGGACCTTGTCCTGGATGGGAGAGTTCCCAGTTTTCCACCTCTCATTAGTGAGATCAAAGCCTGTGCACGTGTGTGTGTGTGTGCGCGCGCGCGCATCTGTTAGTGTGTCGTATTGTGAGAGTGAAAGTGACTGATGGGAGGAGGTGATTTGTGGGGAACCTTTGCTAGGTCCTCTTCATCTCACACTGGGGGGGGGATTCCGTTTCCCTAACAAGAAGGACACCCCGTGGCTCCGCTGCTGGTGTGATGCGCCTGTGTTCCTCACTGCACGCTGTCGTTTTTCTGTGGCACTGGGAGGCCCTCATAGAAAGGAGTGCTCACATCGCAGGGCTTCGGTGGACACCTGAGCAGCACGGGGGGATGGCAGAAAGAAACAACAAGGCTAGTTTTATGACATCGCACCTCCAGATGGCCAGCAGGCTGCAGCTGTCCAGTCGGTTGCCAGGGAAGGGAGGCTGTTCTCCCTATGTCATTTCTGTGCCCGTCTGAATCGGTGTCCTTCAACCAACATGAGCAGCAACTCACTCTTGTAAGGGAGGAGAAAGTGGGCAGGGGTGATCCATTATTAAGATTATATCTTCACACTATGCTCGTCAATTTTGTCCGTGTGGTGGTTTGAAGCCAGAAAGCCTCCTTGGCAAGGTGATAAATGCAGTGAGGTTCCGAGGGGCTGCCGGAACAGGAAAAAGGTGTGTTGCAGGACCACAGGCGAGCGGCAGGGCGCTCAGTCAGCCACATGGTGCCCGCTGGAGGAGTGTTTTTTACTCAAACCAGGCACACACCTGCCTGTACTTACACACACAGACTGAGGCGGAATTAGAAAGAAAACTCGTGTCTGTGTGAAGCTGCGAAAGAAGTCACAACGTTTGTATTTTTAAACGTGTCCATTTCTTCAGTTTTAAGTTTCAGTACATGTGATTCAGAGCGAAAAAAAATGCATACATTTTGTCACGTGAACTGGCTCAGATGATATTTTTGGCAATTTCCTCTCACTTGGATGTGTCACTTGTCTTGTGCCCAGTTTATATTTGGAGGCCAGTTTAGATGTATACTTGTACTGACTTATTCCAGTACAGGCTGACATGTTTAGTTTGCTGGTTGCCATCTTGCTATAGTTTGTACACGTTGTAGAAAGTGTGTAGAGATCCTCAGATCGGTTTTTGCACTCTGACGTGTCTCTGTGTTTCTAACAGATGACGATCATTTTCTACACAATATGATCTTTCCACTCCACTCCCTTAGCTGCTTATTGGTTGTCCCCAGGTGAGAAGATGACCCCTGGCATTTCTGTGCTGTTCTCCCTCCCTGCCTTCTTGCTGGTCATCGTCCAGCTCTTCCCCACGCCGTTCGTCATCGCCTACATCGTCCTCACTGTCGTGGTCTTTAACATCCGCCACCCCGCACCCACACTGTGCCCCCGGTAGGTGCGAACAGTGTGCCTGGTGACAGAGCTTTCAGCAAGAGTGGGACGGATGACTAACACATTCTGTCAGGCTGCCACTGCTTACAGTCCCCCGTCTTCATCTTAGACTGCGGCTCATCGGCACCACGTTAGTTTTAGTCCACTTCCACACAGTGGTGTAACCCTCTGTACGGCAGGAAAAGAGCGAGACAGCGGAAGAGGTTTGTGAGAACTTTATTAGTACGGCTTAAAATAGCCGACTAAGCAGTTTGAAGTTACCTGGGACATTTTGGCGTACTTGGTATCTCAATAAAATGGCCAGAATGTATTTATTATTCTTAAAATGTAAGTGGGTTCGTGCTTGGTTCTTCTATATATTTTTAATGTCGGTTTCTGTTTTTGAGGGCCATATCTGGCTCAGTACTGCCACCTATGGTTCAGTCGTATTTTATCTTTTTTGTCACCTTGTTTCGTTTTAAACTACCGCACATTTTTGTAACTGCTGAAAAAAAATCATCGAATGCTGTTGAAATCCCTTGAAAGGTCAGGTTCCACAGCGATGTGTGGAACTGTGTACTTGAGAAAAGTCTGCGAATTTTCCTGTTGATGCTGTGTTGCAGGTTTTCACCAACATCACGCTCTTCCACCGTGAACCGGCCTTCCAGAGGGAAGCAGGAGAAACATCTTCTCGACATCTCAGACATGCGTGAATCCAGCCCTGCCACCAAGTCAAGTATGTTGGTGGCACGACAAACTGAAGAGGAAGCCAAGAACGTGAGAATCTAAGCAGCTGACAAAAATGCTACAATTATGAAATTTCATTTTGATGAAATATTTTTCATAGCAGTATTGATGTTGTAAGTTTTCCTTCTGTAATTGGATTTTAAACATACTAAAGATTGATAAACTTCAGATTTATAAATTTTGTCACTTGAAACTGCAAACCAGTTGCTGACACATCCTGCTCCCAGATGTGGACTGACAGTGTAGTATCTGTCCTTCAGCCTCCTGTAGTGAAGCTGCTCCAGTTCAGCTGTGACTTTCCTCCTTCCAGGCTGCGGCAGAGTGGAGGTCTGTTGCCATGGTTCCAGATCGCATCTTGCTGTGTGTTTTCGTGACTGTGTACATCGTTGGTATATGAGTGTATTTGTCAGCCACCTCTGAGCAGACGGTCTCCAAACCTTGTGTGGGACACGACCGCCACAGTATTGCCATCACACTGGGGTCATGACTCACTAGCATCATCACTTCTAGTAAATGTACATACCTATTTGTTCTGTGAATGGAACTGCAAAAGTGCAACACTGTACAAAGTATTAGGTTTCTTCACCATAACTAGTTGTTCATCTGTGTCTTAAAACTCCCATTAAATGGGCGTTGTTTTAGAGGTCCATCTACAGTCTTCCCTCGATAATCCTGTGGGTTAGGGGCGCAAGACCCCTGCGAATAACTCTACGCTCCCCTAATCCTTTACAGTATTTATAATACATTTCTGTATGTATGTATGGTAGTGAATGATAAAATAGATTAATAATACATATATTTTATGCATTTATGACTTACTAATTTTTAAAAAGTTTTCTTTACATACGTGCGTCATCTGCGATTTTTCGCAGTACGCTGCAAATCTCCAAAAAAAAAAAAATTCCCATTTAATTATGTATGGCAAACCCGGGAATAACCGAATCCGCAAATGTCGAGGGACGACTGTAGTTTCAACTGAGAATCCAGCTCATCTTCCTTTTCAAACAAATTAAGTTAAAGGGACTTATTTTAATTTAAGGTAGATACGTTTCTTATAACTGTTGAGCAATGTGAGGTTAAAGACTCTGCTGCGGCTGTAAAAAAGAGAAATTACATCAGACTGCACTTTTTACAAGTTTGTCGTGCCTTCTTGTCCCTCCATCCTCATCCCTGAAGATTTAGCCTCATTCTAACCAGGAACCATCACGACCAGGAAGGTCTCCACAGTCTGCTCCTGTCAGGTTGTTTTCCCCACAATGCAGCCCTTCACTGAAGCTGACATCTCGGCTCCTGGTCTCCCTGAGCCGCCACATACCTTCTCCTGTTTCACAGACTATTTCTCTGTGACTTGTTCCTTTTATTCCACCATCTTTGACTCCTCACTCTTCTCCGGTTGCTTCCAGTTTGCCTACAGAACTGCTGACGCATCACCGCTGTTCAACAAACCTCTGCTGGACTCTCATAGTCTGCCAATGCAGACCAGCCTTCCTCCTCCCTTGATTCGGTGCCTACAATCAGTTATACGTTTGGATTCCTTGCCAAAAATGATCTCCTTGATGGATGTTGGTGGGGTTTCAAGGTGAGTCATTTTCCAAGATACCTTCGAGTCCTCAAATCTGCTACAGCAGCTTCCTTCTCTTGAGTTCTCATTTTTAAAAATCTCTGAATTAGACAGTAGAGCCCTACAGTTCTGTCTGCCTCACCAGAGTAGCTTGGTATCAAAAGATCATCACTAAAATGGTTTGAATCTTACTTACCAGCCATATTGTACTAGATGATTTGGTATGGCTCCCTCCGGCGCTGTGGCCCTTACAATTCAGCTGTACTCCTTCCCTCGGCTCGGCCATCGCCTCCCATGGCTTCTGTGATCACTGCTGTACAAATTGCACACAGATCTTGCACTTTTTTTTCTCCTCCAACACAGCTGTCGCTGACATCTCCATCTGGAATCATCTACAGCTCACCATCTCAAAGACTGAAATTCTAAATGTCCCTGCTTGGTCTTTCCACTTTTGAAGAACTGTCCATCTCACTAGACCACTTGATCATCTCTCCCATACCATCAGCCTGGAGTAAAACTGTCTCAAATCTCTTTTTCTCCACACACGAAGAGGCCATAACCCAATAATGCAGACACTTCTTCTGCAACATACGTAGAATCAGCCTGTATCAGAGCTACCCTCCTGGTCCAGGCTCTGGTGATGTCTCAGTTGGACCGTTGCAACTTGTGTCTAGTTTTGCAGCCTCTGTCATCAAGTCTTCAGCTGTTCGACTGCTGCAGCTCAAACTGTGTTCCAGTGAGACACAGAGGGGAGACAGTCTCCACTGGCTCCTTGTAGCTGTAACCTGGTTAATCGTAATGCTGCAGTCCCCCAACTCCGGGTGCTCGGTGGTCCCAGTCACGAGAGGCTCAAAACCAATAGCCTGCCAGTTCTCCACCTTGCTGGAACAAACTCTCTCTGTCCCCCCAAAATGCTGAATTCCTTTCAGCGTTCAAGAAGGCTCTCAGAATTCTTTTAGTCCTACTTCTGATCCCCACCAACAGGTTTTTTTAATCTGCTGCTCTTGTCTACCTGTGTCAGCAGCTACTTGAGTGATGTGAGGCAGTAGAAACTGGTGTCAAACTTTGTTTTGATAATTGCGTGTTTGTAGCTAAAGCTCCGCTGTGAAATGCTGCTCTGCGTACTGAGATGTGTTGCTTTGGAGAAAAGTGGTAAATAAATGTAAATGCAAGAAGGTACAATAGGGGTGGTCTTGGATCCAACAACTGAAGGACAGATGGTAGAGTTTCTGTAGAGGTTCAGTCATTTCATTCTTGAGGGTCATAGTTAAAATATTGAATTACAGTGACCAGCTGTATCAGTTTATTATGTATAAGCAAATTTTTTTTCGTAATACAACATGGTAGACAGATACAATATATGAAGCTGCGGACGCGGCTGGATCTGGACGTAGTTGCCTTCAGCTAGTGAAGATCAGAACTACTCATTCAGAAGAAAGGAACACACACACACACACACAGAGCGCAATAAGGAGTGGAAAAGTGTCGCTGAAGGGGGCGGTTTAGAGGACCGTGATGTACACTGGTGCTGTAGCGACATGTAACAGACTTCTGTTATTTCATCATATCATGTACTGTTATTATTTAGTATATTATGGTAATATCCCATAAACTTCACACGGTGACGTGTTATACACGGTCGTGTCGATCCCCGTAGTGACACCCCACTGTAAATTGTATGCGATCTGCTTGATCTCGTTTTAAAGTTTAAAAAACTGTGTGTGTGTGTGTGTGTGTGTGTGTGCGCGCGCGCGCTCCAGAACCCAGCGCACTGCCTCTAAGCGGAACATCTGGAAATGCGTCGCGCCAGAAAAGTCCCGGATCTGGAGGAAGTTCCGAGCTGCGCGTGAAGACAAAGTCCGTAAGAGGTAAAAACACGGAGTGGCGACAACGCGCCCCACCCGGGACATGTAGGAACAGCCGGCAAAGGACAGTTTGACGACAGGTCGGTAAAATTCGGCAATAACAGTGAAGCCGGGACGCAGTTCACGCCCGCGCGCGGAGAACTCGAGCGGAAATAAAGCGCGCGATCGTGTACGTTCCTCATCCGCGTCGTCTGTGTGCGCGAGCGTGCGCGAGCTCGCTTTAGTTTGTCGGGGTGGCGGAGTGTGTGATAGACCCCCTAGCGTGTCCTCGCAGTGAATGAAGTCTCTTAACACAGAAAAGTGGAGATAAACCGCGTAGCTAAACATCGGCGACCTGTAAGTGTTCGTTGTTTTTGATCGCGCGCGTGTGTGTGTGTTTCTGCGGCGTTCGCTGCACTTCCCATTTCTGCTGCCCTGAACAGTCGCTGTGTTGGAGGAGGAGCAGTAGCGTCTTGCGGTTCTGACCGCCCTCTTGGTTCCAGTCTCGCTGTGAACCGTTCAGATTGATCCCCGTCTGTGGGTCACTTCGCTGAGCCCCGTCTGAAAGCCGCTCTGAACCTTCGTGGGTGTCGAAAAGAGGTGGGCTGCACACAGACACGCGTGTACGTGAACTCCGGCTTTCTGCACGAGCGGAACTGGTGATGGTGGAACAAGGCCGCTGTTGACCCAAATCTAACTCTTATCATCAGTTATGTGTGATTCTGGCTCTCGGTGACCGAGGGCAGTTTTGTGTGACAGTCGAGTTGGCAGGAGGGATTCAGTCTGTCGCTGTTATCATTCACCTTCACGTATCTGACTCCATTCTTCTTCTTCTTCCAACTTCACAGGGTTGGTTCAAACTAAGTAGTTTGGTCAGGAATGCCGCAGGAGGAGGGGGATTCGAACTGGGGGCAGCAAGACAGCAGCCCCAGTTGGCAACACTAGGTTAGTGGTTGGTTAGTTTTAGTTAACTGTGGGCTGCAGAAGTGGTCAGTCTTGCTTGGCACTTTCTCCCACATGTAGTCTTCTGACACGCTGCTGTAGATGCATCAGATCCTGGTCCCTGTTATCGCTCCCTCGCACGGACTCCGGCTTCCGGTTTGTCGGCCGCCGTTGCCTGGGTGCGTGTGAGGTCCGTGGCTGCTGGCAGTTGCTGGAAGGGTCACGTTTTGGTGGACTCCGTCACAGCAGCTCTCGGGCAGGAAAGCGTGTGGTTACTGGGAGAACTGGCAGAGCTGGAGAAGCAGCCTCAGGAGTGTTGTTCAGTGACACAGACTCGCAGCGTGAAGGATGTTAAATCGATAAATATAATGGAATGGATGCTGCTCATCTACAGAGTGATGGTTACAGAGCCAGAGATGTTCACAGTTTTTTTTCTGCATCAGCAAGAATAAAAAGTCATTACCTCCATTGCAATGAACTTGTACGTAGGAATGGATGTGAGCAATTTATATCAGTTAAATATATATCAGCCTCCGCGTTGTGCTGTAAAAATAGTCTCCTTTAAAAGCTGTTTTGTTGTGAAATATTTGTGAACTGATGCTAAACTTGTCGTTGTCTTAACGTCTTGATCGGTGAGAAAATTGACTAAGAATATGGGGATGGTTTCGTTTTGTAAAATAAAATTTTCCTGTGTGGGTTATAAAAGGCATCACCCCACTGTATGTGCAAAAGATATTTGCCTACATTACAAACCTGTGGTAAAGTTAGGTTTTTATGTTGGGTTGTTATAATCTGCATGTGTTTCTAGAGAATGTTGTAATGCAGGTATGCAAATGAACACGGAGGATGTCCACAGTCCATTTAGGCAGGCCAGCCTTTCTGTCCCTGTCCTCAAGTTCATTGCTTCAGTAAGGAAGTTTGGCCTTTTATGGCTCTGCTGCTCCTGCAGCTCTCGGCTCCATCCCAGGGGGGGCAAACTGCCCGTTCATCTGGCCCTGACATTTTCCAGCAGGGTGCTGCAGCATTGTTAGCATAGCTCCGATGCAGAGCGGGGTGTAGCCGGGTGGGGTCAGAGGGGTAGTGTTGTCCCCGCCAACGTAATGACGACCCCTCGCACAGCACATTGTGATGGATTCCCTGTCGTGTTCGGTGCTGCAGAAGACGATTTCTCATAGGGCTGTTGACAAAGGCCCTTTTTAGCCCTTTTACTGTCTTCCACGTTGTGATCCTTGAGTCTGATGACTGTTTTCTCACTGACCCGCCGGACGGAAGAAGCGGATTTTTTGGCAGTTTGCTGAATTAGTTCTGCTCTTAGCGTTAATATCTGTTGTTAAATGTGTGTTCGAGCATGAAAAGAGCCCTGGTGTTCGGGGGGAGACGAGAGGAGCTCTTGTGCTCTGTCAGTGCTGGTGAATTTAAGGGCGGGTAGCCATCTGCTCTCTGTATTTTCAGAAGTTTAAATATCTGAGCTTTTCCGTGGAAAACGGGAGTGCGGCAGTCTGGAAATATGTTTAGCCTGCACGGTTTTTAGGAGACTGCTAGGCCCAAGCCCAACTGAAAATTTGGCTCTAGGCAGTTAGACCTACTCTGGGTTTTCAGAAGTTTATAAAAACATCTGCTGTTAACTTTCTTTTTGTGAAAAAATGCAAGTTTTTTTGCCCCCCCCCCCCCCCCCCCCCCCCCCTCACTCGGCACATTCCAGCTCCACCATGTCAGTGTGGACATGTGGGGTGANTTTTTTTTCCCCCCCCCCCCCCCTCAGTGTTGTCACAGTGCAGTACCAGTATGAACGAGTGAACAGGCCTGCGTTGCAGTTTGAGAAGAAAAGTAAGCGGTGTGGTTGTGGCGTTTTGCTCTTACACACGTACGTGTCACATGTGACAGCGGGGTGTGTGGAGCTTTGGCAGACAGCTTCGACAGGCCCACTGGGCCAAGGGCAGGAAATGTGTGGGGCAGCTTTGCCGAGTACAGGAAGCGTCTTCTCAGGAGCAACTGACAGCGCTGAGGTGAGCACTTTTCGAACCCTCTCTTTATCCCGATATTCATACAGGAGGCACAGACCTGTGTTGGTGCTTCTAAGGGGGACTGAGTCATCGTGCACGCTTTCACCCCAAGTGTGTGTGCGGACTGCTGGTCTTGTTACTGACGTGTCCGTGGCAAAGGTTGAACTGTGACCGTGTGAGGAACTGAGAAGTGACTAAATGTAAATCTCTAACTTCTGCATAGCTTATTGAGTCTGCTGAAAAGCGGAAATACAAACTTCAGAGGCCAACAGTGTTTTCAGCTACTGAGTGAAGTCTGTTGAGGTTTTTTTTTTTTTTTTTTTTTTTTAAAGTTTATAAGGATTAACTGAAGTTTGTTCACCTTTGAGGGACAAACCTGTTAGCCAGATGGTGGAAATCAAGTGGCAACTGTACATTTGAGATGTTCCAATATGGAAAGGTGCATAGTAAAGAAATCGCATACAGTTTCAAAGTTTCTGTCTAAAATAGTGTTTTTTTTTTTTTTTTTTTTTTTTTTTTTTAATAGAGGCTTTGATTCAAGTATTTTTTTAAAAGGGGAAATGTAGAAAGAAGGGTGGTTTTTGTGCTGCTCACGATTGCCATGCCTTGTTCTATTGAGGGTTTTACAGCAGTGCCATCACTAGTGGGGTGAACGGCGGTGACGATTCTGGTGGCCCACGGCTGGACAGGGCCTACAGAAATTCCAAATAATGTTATTTAAATGGGCAGAATGGCAGAATTCCACGCTCCTCCTGTGGTCTGCATAAACGTGGGTACCCTTGTTTAACTCGTGCTGTTAGATTTCCAGTATGCATGAACCCTCATTGGACCCTTTTTTTTTTTTTTTTTTTTTTTTTTTTTTTTTAAAAAAAACNGTTTTTTTTTTTTTTTTTTTTTTTTTTTTTTTTTTTTTTTTAAAAACAACCTTTTAAATAAAAACTTTGACGTCAACTACAGACACACAAAAAGCTGCTGTGGAAATGTTTGTCACCCTGACTCACAGCTCGATGCAGTCTTGTTTCAGTTTATTCCCCTAAAATAGAACACCCACACCTACACAAAGGCACTGTTTTGCTGGGCCATGTTGGAGATGGTCATTCTGCATGGTGAAGGCCAGCAGCAGTGGTAGCTGTCGCAGCCTGGGCAGCTGGCAAGTGCAGCTCCTCGTGACAAACCTCAGTGTTCGTTCTCTCCCTCTCGCTCTCCATGTTGAGCTCAGCGCTGCCTTGTGTTGTGTTTTTACACAGGATGTTATCAGATCCACTCAGCACGGTTTTTGGGCTGCCTCCTTTAATAACTGCTGTGCGTAGCAGAGAGGAACCACCACTTCACCACATCCCTTTGCTGTAGCTGCTGTAGAAATATTGCAAACTTGCTGTAGAGTCAGAATGTACTGAGTGGCCTGAGGGTCAGGATTCGCAGTTTCCTGTTGTGGTCGATATCAGCTCTGTCTCCAATTTTGGTCCGCGCTCACAAAACCTGTGTGAATCACCTTAATGTCCTGGGCTTCTCGAGATCCTTTGGTGAGACGAGAGCTGGCAGTCCTGTAGATCGTATACATGACATCGAATGGGCCTGCGTCCCGTGTCCCTTACAAGGTAGGTGCCACCTCACTGTGTTCTGATTTGTGAGGAGGAGCCACTTTGACTTGAGCTGAGCCCTGTCCTCTGCTTTCTCTGGGTCTGTTTGTAGTAGACTCTAGAGACCCTTCCATTATGTGTTGGCAGAAAGGAGCAGATGCTGGACATAGAAGAGCCATTGTGGTGTTACAGTCAACACCATGACAGCTGGATCACATTCCTGCTGCCTCTTGACTCCGGTGACCTGATGTTTCCATTTTGTTTCTGCACAAACATGCTGTTGAACCAGGTTTCTCACTTTGTCTCATGTTGAGGCATTTGGTTGTATTGTATAACATTTATGGCAATGAGAGTTGATGGCAGCTGTGGAAAAGGTTTAATTTGTTTAATTCTGTTTCACATGGGTAAGAACCTTTGATGCTTGATCCTGAAGTTGTTTGTTCTGTAGCACTGCCATTTTTTTCCAAATCAGTTTTTCTGCTCACTCAGTCTTCTCTCAACAAGGTTGAAAGAGGCCTTCTTTGGTGACAAGACTTATGGCTGTTACGTGACATCACATCTCTCCAGCCATCAACGTTAATAAATCAGTTGGCACAGCCAGTGACTGACAGCAGGGCTCTAAGATGTCCCACGAAGAATGTAGCAAAGTTATTTAAACTGCACACATTCAGTAGTAAAACTTTATGGGGATGTTGTGTATCGCTCTGTTTTTTGCCCGTGTGAAGTAGCCTGGTTATATCACCTGCATAAGAACTGATAAATGGATGGCTATTCATAATTCAAGTGGTGTGCGGCAAGAACAATGCATTTAAAATGTGATTGAAATTCACAAACTGAGGTTAAAAATGTAAGCGTTACTTTCTTCTCCATGTTTTAGACAAGTTATTGCTTTTATAAAGCTCAGATTTGATGTTTACTTGCATGATTGAGCAGGTCATGGAGAAGAATCCAGTGTCTGTGGAAACTGTATGATGCAGTTGGCCTGTGTGCTTTAAAACAGAACGGGAGGGTTGTGACCTTCTGGCTAACTGCTTCGTTCAAGATCTTGCGGTTACCCTGTCACGAGTCTTGAAACTGTTGTGGATGCAGGTAGTGTCTCTTGTACCTGCATGTCGGTATCAGGCTGCTTAGTTATGAGCTGTGTACACAGAGAACAGCAGTGTTACACACATTCATGCACTCTGTGTAGTGCGGGAACATGTCTTTAGGTTCTCCAGCCCTCCCCTAGTCTACAGAAAACCCACGCAAACGTGGACTTGAGTCTGAACTGGGATCACGACTCATAAGCCAGGAGGCGTGAGGCACCAGCGCTTCCTGCTGTGCTGTGATGGAGTGATGCCCTCTGTACTGTTTCACCTAAAGTGTGGAAGCTGAAGATGAAAGAGCAGACAGGTGTGCTCAGAGGGACTGATTATCCATGACTACATTATCTGTAGTCCGGGTGCCTCAGCTGTCCCCTTTGCAGGCCCTGGTTTGTACCTGAGCTTCTCGCGGACGTCGGCCATCCATCCACACAGCCCGGACCTGATCTATCCGCTGGTCCATCGCTGGGGTCCCACTTATTGTCACATGCTGGATAACGAGCCTTCTTTTGTTCTTCTGATAGCCACAGTTGGGGCAGAGCTTACCTATGTTCTCGTTCCTTGCAGCAGCATGGCCTCAATGTGTTCCTCTCGTTTCTCGTGCGACTCTTGTGGTATATATGGGGCCTGCTGTACAACAGTGGATGTAGTTATACAAAGAGGCATGTCAAGAATGTGTGCTCTGCAGTCTCTGGAGCAGGCAGTTGGCGAGGGCCTTTATGTTCATCTGCTGCATGAGCAGGCGAAAGGGTGTGTCCTCGCAAGCCATTTAGTTCCTCACAAATTTGAACTACTTTACTGTTTGGTTTCCTCTCCATTGAAATGTACTTTCACATGCTGTTGGAACTATTCTGCAGCTGTGCTGCTTCACACAAACTGATCTCATTCTAGCTTTATACAGGATGTTCTCCGCTCAAGTAGTCATCTGTCGTCGGTGTATGGGAAGGCCTGCGTGTGGAAGGAGTCGCTAATGTGAGTCATTTGAGGCATGAGAAGTAGCGTTTGTGTAGATACACTTACTGGCTGTGAAACGTGATCCCCTCTGTAGGTGCGAAGGAGATGATTTCAGTGGAGGTTCAGGCTCAGCTTTAACTTATTTGGATTCAATCATTGAACAGTGTTAGTTAAAGCTTTACTTTATACAGCACACGAAGCTTTGTGGTGACGTTAGGTGCAGCCAGAGTTATTTTCTAAAACTGTGTACAAACTCTCATTGATGATTGTGTTTTCCTTTTAATGAGAGAAATTTGTGTCAAGTTGAGTGTGGAATTTTCCTCCGTCTGGGCCATTGTCCCTGTCTTCGGCACGTGGTTTAAGTACTTGCTGTGATGTTTCAAAGAAAGGAAAATAGAAAGATAGAAATTTCATGACGATGGAAAAAATGGTAGTCTGTTTCAGTTTGTGGCTCTGTGTGCGTGAGGACGTTCGGGGCACATCAGACTGGTGGGGCCAGTGACGTGAGTATAGCGCTTCTCGGAAGCGTTCTGAGAAAGGGATCATCGCTGTGGCTTGTGGTCGGACATGGGCTGATTTCCTGGACAAATCAGCTCTGTCGCCTGTGCGCCGCGTCTCTGGCTACTGTACTGAAAGGGGCCATTGTTGGCTGCGTTCCGTCAACGTTAGCCACAGGCAGATGTGCTGTTGACTGACCTCTTGTGCAGGGTGTGTGTGTGTGTGTGTGTGTGTGTGTGTGTGTTTTCATGCTAAGTAATATTTATTTGTGAACGTGTGAATCCACGTGTGTCGTGGAGGATCTGAAAACAGGACAATATTGATCTGGGACTTTTGTGACCTGAACGTGGAAGGCGTTCAGGCAGGGCACAACCTTGAGCATGTGCTGAAGGAGAGGCTGTCTGTCTGCTCCATGTACATCTCCAGGTCTCTGTAGAGCAACTTGTGCAGAAAGGCACTTCAGGCAAGAAGCGGGCCTGGCGCTGACACCAGCTCACACCTCACCAGTGGGGTCTACAATGGTCTGTCACTGGCTGTGATCTGCCATTATTTTCTGAATACACCCCTGCCCCCCCAAACTGTGATTTTTTTTAATTTATTTATTTATTTATTTTTTTTGGTCCAGTGAAGCCAGGAAGTGGTTTATGTGTGTGTTTTTTTTTTTTTTTTTTTTTTTTTTTTGCTTGCCTCATTTTAGGCTGGTGTGGCACAAAACTTGGCTGCATTAGATCCAAGTAGAGGAGTCTGGCACTGTTTTCATGCCTGTTTTTACAGCTCGTGGTGTTTCAGACATGATCAGTAAAAAATGACAATCACTGCACATGTTTACGGAGCAAAACTGGCATTAAATGCGAATTAATGGATGCAACTTTTTCAGTGATTCTAAATTTACTTTTAAAATTGTGTGGCTCAAAACGAATACTGTTAGTTTTACGGTGTGTTTTACCACGTCTGTCTTGTACGGACTGTCTCACAGCTACATGTGTACACGTATGGATAATAAAGCAACCCGCATGTGGCCAGATGCTCACAAATATCACACGTGTTGTTTCCTGCAGTGGGCTGGTGTCCCATCTCCAGTGTACCCTGCTTCATACCCTGCTGCAGGATACGTTCTGGAAGAGGGTGGCCCCTAATTTCATTTAATTCATCAACGCTGAATTGGAGGTTTTGTACAGAACCTAAGATTTGTATAATTCAGCTTTTATTGACATATGAGCAAATGAAATTAGAACCTTCCAGTTCTGTTACAAGCTGAAGATCCAGTGTCCTCAGCTGAGTGAGGTGGGGCTTCATGGGGTTCAGGCTGCCTCTTGCTTGTGTAGTGAAATATGTAAGTACTTTTCCAGCAGCTAGAGCACAGAGGAACCCATGACGGCGGCATTTGTTCGTCAGGCTGATGGGGACCGGGTCAGACGACGGAAGGAATTCTTCTGGTATTTTTTGAACAAGGGGGAATGGGGGGGGGGGGTATACCTGCCGTGCTGAGCTGGCCGTGAGAGCAGAAACCCCAGTCTTCTGTTCAAGCTGAACTGCAAACAACCCTGCTTGTAGACGCTGCTGGTGTGCTAGTGGTGAAGAACTTTATTTTAAATTTTATCATGGAAAAAGTCGGCAGGATGGAGATCTTTACAGAACAGAGATGTGGCAACAGGATAGTGTGCATTTGCTTTCAGCACAGATCTTCCTGTTGACCAGTCGCTCAGGAAGCCACAGTCATCAGTTACAAGTTAAACCAGATTGTATGCATCACTGAAGCAAATGAATTTTAGCTGTATGTAATGCTTCAGTGGACACCCCCTAACGGAAAGAGAGCGCCAAACCACAGCTGCACGGTCGTCGCAAAGCGCTGCTCGCCGTTTAAAAAGTTTGGCATGTTTCTACTGGGAGAAGGATGAAACCCCCTGCCCATCAACCTCGTGAAGAGGTCATCCTGTGAAAACCGGCCCGACTCTCTGCTGGACACCGCAGGCGGCTGACAAGCTAGCAATTTCCAAAACTGTCCCTTGTTTATAAGTGTACACAGTTTAGGGAAAAGGGGACTGTGATGGTGTTACTTGTGCTGAACGTGTGATTGAAGATACGCGTGCGGTGTGTGTCTGTACGATGACCTGCTTGTTTCTGATTGGCTGCGATTGCAGAGAAGTGACCTAAGGATTCCTGTGTGGTGAAGATGCCCGTCCCTCCGCCGCCGCCTCCACCTGCCCCACCCCCCACGTTCAGTCAGGTAAGGTACTGCAACCTGGCTTCACTTTACTGTGATTTCAGCACAAGGAACGTTTCCTCTGTTCACATTACAGCCCTATTTTTGACAGGGGAAACCCCAAGTCCTCGTGTGCTGATGGGAGGGCGACGGCTTTAGAGACCGGTCGATTTTTCTGCCGCTCCCTTGAGCGCAGGGGTCTTGTGGAAGTCATTTACTCATTAGCTCATCTGCCACTGAACTTGACTGCTGCCTTGTACTAGGTTACAGAAGTTCTTTGTAAGGACTGTGATTTTCTTCCAAATTGTTTCATACCAGAAAATCAACCTTAAAGATGTACTTTGCATGCCACAGTACGTTACAGATGGTGGCTCTTCTTTTAAATCAAAAGTAACTGAAATATGCTTCTCCACCATAGCCGACTGAAGGTTGTATGATAACTTGGATGGTCTTGCTTACCGGGTCCGTTTGCCGTTGTTCTGCGGCGACACCTGGTGGACAGTTGCGGCTGTTGCATTTCCGGCATGTTTACTATGTTTTTGCTGTTTTAGGCGAACACAGAAAAACCGAACCTCAGCAGGTCTGAACAGCAAGGTAGAAATGCCCTTTTATCAGATATTAATAAAGGTGCTCGGCTGAAGAAGACTGTCACCAATGACAGAAGTGCTCCAGTTCTTGACAGTAAGTGAAGGCAAATAATGAATCCTATTTTAAATCCTATTACTGTAGGCTATATGTTAATGTACAGTGTGTTTGTAGAAAACTCACATCTTAATTTTTCAGAGCACTATATGAATGTAACTCACTTTTGTATGGGCAGCTCAGGTGAGAGGTGTTCAGTAAATATTGTATTTGCACGTAAACGCACGGAAGTATTTTGCAGCTGAAATAGATGAATGAGAATGTAAACAGTGCAAATGTAAATGGTTTTATAAAAATGGCAACTAATTTGCTTATTGAGAATCTACCACGGTGCTAATCCTATACTTGAATAATTGGTCACAGCAGTGGGATGTGGGGGCTTCATGATGACGGCCTTTCATAGGATCTGAGGGACAGGCTTGTCTTTTAAAGGCATCTCATGATGCAACGGGAGATAACCTGAGCAGGAATGCTACACACCAGCCTGTCCTTACCACCCTAAATCGAGTCTTTTTTTGGTGCAGTGAACACGTAAGGTGGTGGTGAGCTGCAAAAAATGGGCAGAACTGTGAGGGAATTATTATATGTAGTTTGACTAGTGTCTACTGGAGAAAGTCCTCCTGGAGAGCTGGAACTGGGACTGGTTATTTATCATGATTTTTCTTTTTGACAGAGCCCAAGGGGGGTGGGGGTGGTGGTGGTGGTGGTGGTGGTGGCGGCAGCGGCGGAGGAGGAGGATTTGGAGGGGGGCCTGCTGGGGGGCTCGGGGGCCTCTTCCAAGGAGGGATGCCAAAGCTCCGATCGGCAGGCGGCCGAGACAGTACTGGTAAGTCGTGACAAATGAGTTCTACCTGAATGAAAGTGAACTACGTGTTTCAGGAGGTTCCCCTCACGCGTTTCTTCTTCCCCATTCAGACTCTGGAGGAAGCAGGCCCCCCATACTACCCCCTGGGGGCCGGGCTTTGGCTGCCAAACCCTTTGGTGCGAGTTCTACCACCCCTCCACGTGGTCCCGGGGCACCTTCTTTCCCACGAGGCAGTGCACCTGACCTTCCGAAACCCCGTGTGACCCCCCAACGTTCTGATACTGGAGCAGCACCACCCCCTGTGCCCAACACCCCTCGTCCGCTTCCAAACCACGGAAGCTTGCAGAACATTGGCCCCCCGCCCGTCCCTGGAGGAGGCTGGCCCCCAAACTCTGCCGCTACACCTCTGCCCCCCGCCCCGCCTGGCCGTCAAGGGGGACCTCCCCCTGTGCCTCCATTTGGTCGTCAGCCGTCCTCCTCTGCACTCCAAGTTCCCAGTAGCGGCCGACCCCCACTACCCCCAGCTCCTGCCAAAGCCTCAGATGACCGTCCCCCAGTCCCACCTATGGGTCACAGGATGTCTGTCCCTCGAGATGGACCTCCACCACCCCCATCTCTTGCCAGCAAGCCCCCTTCTCTCCCATCATCCAGATCGTCTGTCACTGGTGCTCCCCCCCTACCTCCGGGACGACCTGGCCCCCCTCCGCTGCCTCCTACACCCGGGGGAGATGACCACACACCGAAATTGCCCCAAAGAAACTCTTCCCTAAACTTGCATGCTCCTGCACCACCACCTGGGCGTTCTGGTCCGCTACCACCTCCACCCAACGAAAGACCTCCACCTCCTGGCAGAAACCCACCTGGACGGTCAGGTAGGACCATGTTTCCTTCTCGTGCGGGTGTGTCGCAGGTGCGAGATCACTGCAGTGGGGGGCCTTTTTAGACTGAACAGATATGATTTCCTCCATGTCAGGACCATGTATCACTGTAGCAGACAGGGGCAGTAGTCATGTATTCCCCTCTGTCCTTAGTAGCATCACATTAAAACTTCCCAGTGTGCCTCTAGCACCACGGTGATGGTCTCCTGTGTTCCCAGGTCCCCTTCCTCCACCTCCACCACCCACCGGTAGAATGGGAGGAAGTGTGAGGGGATCTCCTGTCCCCCCGCCACCCAACAGACCAGGAGCAGAGTCCAGCCGGAGAGGATCCAGACCACTCCCCCCACCAGACCGGATGGGATCTGGGGCCCCCCCTCTTCCACCACCCCCCATAGGGAATGGCTACCATGACTCCAGTCATCAGTCACCAGCAGGTATGCGCAGGAAGCTAGTTCTGTAACTTGGGGGGGCTATGCAAACACATACACACTTCTTGGTTTCATAATATTTTAAAAAGACAGTTATATATGCAAAGAATGTGTAGTTCAGTTATGCTGTTTCTTTCTTTCTCTCCTGTACAACTGTTTTTGCAAAGTCAGCTCTATATAAAATCAGGGAAAGAACCACCAGGGGGTTGAACAGGCATTCAGAAAACGTGGAAATTCTGTCAAAGGATAAATATTTTCTTAGAAACATAAACACCACTTGTACTGTGAAAATGGGTCACAGTGTTAATTCTCTGTTCCCACTTTATTTGTATGTAGCTGTTGTGCAGTGTATTGTGTTGTGTTTATTTTGGAAATTATCATAGGAAGTGCTCGACTACAAGTGAAAATAAATAGTCTTGATGCTGGAATCCATAAAGAATATTCAGAAGAGGAAAAGAGTTGCACACACAGGCGTCAGGAAACGAATGGTGTTGTGTGAATTTTCACTGTGCAGATGCCTTCCTCAGCGCACATGAACACTGAGTAAACGCTGACCGGACCACGGCCACGTGAGGCGTTACGTTGCAGGCGCGTTTTGATCGACAGCTGAGGAGAGTTTAAGCAATGACAGAATTGTGAAGAAAAGGGCAACGATGGGATGTCGATGATGTGCTAAGGGAGCTGAAAGGGCTGCACTCAACAATATGAACATATTGCTGATCACAAGCTGTAAGACATAGTCAAATACAGCAGGTTCATTTACTAAAAATGGATAACAAAAGACTGGTTATGTGAAGTATTGACAGGATGTTTTTATTAATTAATTAGTGAAACAGTATTTAAATTGAGATGCAAGTGTGTTGTTTTTGTAGGTATCTGCCTGTACCAGGTGGCCCCTGTATGCAAACCTGGGTTGAATTTGGATGTGAGAACATACATGTGTGCTGAGGAGGCATCTTACTGAAGCACATTTGTTCAGTAAAAATCTAAACGCGCTATTGGTTTCTTTAGCCAGTGTGAGCTCTCCCATCTCTTTTGACTTTGTGTTTATTTTGACAACCTTTGTGAGGTGTGTGTGTAACAACATGTGCGTGTTGTCCTGCGCATTTTCCTGCGTCTGTGTGCCGTCTGCAGACGAGTGGGAAGCGCGCTTCTCCTTCCACCCCGTGTCAGACTTTCCTGCGCCAGAGCCTTACGTGCCTTCAGCGAAGACCTATCCCAGCAAGCTGGCCAAGGGCGAGAACAGAGGTCAGCAATATCTCGATGTCATAGAAAGAGAAAGGTGACATCATTATGCAGAAATCTGATTGCGCTCTCTCTCTCTCTCTCTCTCTCTCTCTCTCTCTCTTTGTATCTAGGCTCAGGAAAAAGAGACAGAGGTGCCCCTCCTCTGCCCCCCATTCCCAGGTGAGGGGGATGCTCTTGTTCTACCATGCCCCCCATACCTGCTTTCCTGTTGCCCTATGGGAGATTCTCTCTCTCGCTCTCTCAGCCTAACCCACCCGTTTGGCTGTGGATTGGCTTATGTTTGGCTGTTAGGGGTGTCTGGCATTAATACCTGCTATTTGATTTTTGTTTAAATGACCTCAGAAGCCACAGTGCCTGCCAAGACCAATGTTCTGGTGTTTTATAAATCTGCCGTATTTGGAATATGGATGTTCTATGACCGTTTTTCTCACGACTATTTCTAAAATAAGAAGTGTTCTGCTACCTTTTGATTTTTGACATTCCTTGAACGTTCTTTAATGGAAACCAAAGAAAAACAATAACTACAGTTGTTGATTATTGCTTTAATTTCTTTTACGTACTGCCAAAGCAACACATTTTGGGTCAGTAATATTTATTTTTAGTTTGAAGCTGGGTGTGAGTTACGATCTTGTCTTCTCAGTGCCTCTATTTAAATTTAGTTCCAGTCTGGTGCCTTTATTTTTGATAAATTAAAATTTTAAGTCTCCCTGGTGGAGAAAGTCCTGGTTAAATTAAAAAAAAAAAAAAAAAAAAAAAAAAAAATCTTTATGCATAATGTTGGATCTGTGAGAGACAAAATGGGATATAGTATAACTTTTATTTTGTAGGACATTGTGTTAAATTTCAAATGAGAGAAGTATCTGCTTGATTTGAAACCTGGTTTTTTTTTATCATCTAAAATCTGTTTGTTTTGAAAACAGTGTTATTCTATAATTTTGCGTGCTACAATCATATAAAATTGCATTACATTTCTGCATGACTTAAACCCTCTGCTTTTGTTAGAACCTCCTCCTCACTGCCATGTGATGCAGGAAATGACGTTACTCAACGTTTACAGTATTGTCTGATTTACATGCCTTGTCTGTATAAAACTGCAGTTACTGAACCATTAAACGGTCTTTGGGAAGCACATATGATGTATGTCCATCATTACTTTATAGCTGAACCCACTGGTGCAGCTTATCCACTTTATTCTTATAATATTCACCACTGCCTGTTTCCCCTCTACTTTTAAATTGTAGTAAATTACTTTCAGAACTAAACATTATATTTTCCTTCAGGTTTCTGAGTTGTAACTTTTCAGAACTTGTCAGTCATCGGGAATGTCTGGTTTAACCAACACAAACCAGTCTGTCTGCACAAGAGTTCAAGTTCTCAACCTGTTCTTCCTTCACACTGCTGTAGGGTCAGGGGTGTGTCTACGTGTACACACACACACACACCTGATGCTGGTTACAGGTGCAGCCAAACGAGCCGACAGCGGGGGGGGGGGGGTCTCACGGTANTACACACACACACACACCTGATGCTGGTTACAGGTGCAGCCAAACGAGCCGACAGCGGGGGGGGGGTCTCACGGTAACACCTGTGTTGGACGGCAAACTCCATTAGAGGTGAACTCACTTTGTCTCCATGGAGCATCAGGCTGATCCATTTAGCCAGTTAAGTATATTGTTAACACGAAGTTATCGCTAGAAAAACGGCCTTAAACGCAGCCAGGAACCTTCGTATTTCTTCCAATAAACGTGTCCGATTTATTTGACTGTTACACCGCAGCACGAACATCCGCCGAGGCAGCAGAAAAGCGCGGCTAAAGTGAACGGCGAAAAATGACGTATCACGGAGCGCCGCGGAAACAGCCGGAGCGCCACCACGTGAGAGCGCCAGGTGAGCGCGGGACCTTGTTTCTTCGCCTGTGTGGCACGCCCCTCCTCGCCTCCGATTGGTCCGTCCATACAAGGCACTATGCCGGCGGCTACTGATTGGTCGAGATGGTCGTCAGTCTTCAGCCTTTTTTTTGTCGGGTGGTCGGAAATACAGCGGCGGCGCCGTTAGCGCGCGAGCAGCACAGCAGAGACACAGGTAAGTGGCGGTGTTCACCTCCCGCTGGTGCGGGGTGGTTGTGCGGTTAACTGCGCCTCCAGCTAAGCGGGTGTAGGGAAAGCCGACATAAAGTAAACATGCAATAATACTGCCGGTGCCGAGCAGAAATCACCTGGCGGCTGTGCCGGATAATGCGTTCGCGCGGTGCGACATGTTGTAATTCTCATGTCCAGCAGCTGCTGGCCGCGGGTCCGAGCTGCTCAACAAACTCGCGTGTCTCTATGTACATGTACATGTACATGTATGTGAACACTTGAAAAGCACGAGTCAACTCCCGTTTCACGAAAGCGGCCCCCGCCGTTCAAACGCTCTGCGGCTCAGCGGCGCGGAACGCAAGAAAACCGGCGTGAAAATAACTTTATTTTAGCTGCGGGGGGCTGCGGTGTGTTTGCCCCCCCGCAGTGGTGCGGCTTTGAACGGATGCACATTTCACACGTCTCTTCCTCCTCTCCTGTGAAGGGCCGCGTGCCTCGAACACTTAGAAAAATGCGTTTGACGTTCTTTAAAGGTGTGAAGAACAGGTAAGTGAACCTGCCCGGCGGGTCCCAGCTGCGGGAGAAATTGGGTTCTATGACGTTTGTCAGTCGCGTCTCTGTCTCTTTCTAAGCTTTTGCTGCGTTGCGGAGCTTCAGGGTCGCAGTGGTGACACCTTCAAGAAGAAGGAGGTTTTGAACATCTTGTCAGTCTGTATTGCCAGGTGGCTCTGGACTCGGTGTGAAAATCCAGCGTTAAACCCTGAGATGGAGGAGCAGTTGAACGGAGGCTGAGGAGCAGACAGACTGAAGAGACAAGTGTGTGCAGGACATTCTTCTGCACCTAGGCCACAAAACTCTTCTAAGCCATTAAAACAAACAGCAGAAGACTGTAAAAGGAGTTACGTTCAGGTAGCTGTGCTGTCTGTTATACGTGGCGAACGTCCTGACATCGGGTTCCTTCAGACGGCGTGAAGATGTCCAGAGGGAGCGTTGACAAATTCAGGAAAGAGGAAGGAAGCGCTGTGGTGCAAACTCCTGTTTCACAACATCTTAAATTGGAAACCTAATCCTAGCAGAACATAGAAGTTTTTTAAAAATATTCTGGTCAGTTGTTGCTTTGTTTCATCTGGATGTCACGCAGGTTCCTCATGTTTGTTTTGGGGTGACAGTGCAGTCCTGCCACCTGCTTTTACCTGCAGGCCCGGCAGGCTGGTCCCCGATGGCAGACGGGCCCCTCGGTTATACCCTGTGTTTGACGAACGGCTCCGGTCGCGAGCTGCTGGGATTTGGTGGGTGACGGAAAACCTTGCTGTTGACGCCGAGTTGTCAGCATGCAGTCTGCGTCTGTTTAACTGCACAAATACTTAACTAGTTTAAATGTAATAAAAATGTTGGTGTGGAGAGGAACCCCCCGGAGATGCTGTGATCCCACTGCTGTTCTACATGTTTCTCACCGTCCCTCGGGGTGTCACCAAACTGCACCGTGTAGAGTGGCTGGGACTTTCTGGAAGTTTCTGGCACATTGACTGTTTCCTGGCAGATTTGAAAGAGAAATTGCGTATTTTATTACTCGGGGTTAAAACCAAAACACAGTAAAAACAGAAATTTAAACATGCAGAGCAGTAGTTGGAGTAAAGTCCCATGAATACACTCTGTAGGACTACACAGCATAGTGTGTGTGTGAGAGTGTGTGAGAGAGAGAGAGGTGTGTCACTTCCAGAAGGGGAACTTTTTAAAGAAATGACTGAGTGTCATGGATGCTCTTACTCTGCATTTATGTCTTCTCTGGAAACGTTGCTTTCAGTCCTTTGGACCTGTTGAGGAAAGTGCGCCTGCTGGGTGGTCTCTCTTCACCGGAAACTGTCCCCAGGCCAGGTGTGGACTGCTGTCGCTGCGTTGTGGAACAGCAGGGTAAAGGGCACCACAAGTGGGTAGGTCTTTCTGACCGTCTTTTCCTTTCCTCAGTGGCTCAAATTGGCGAGGACGCCACCATCCCCATCCTGCATCAGCACTGGAATGTGAGAATCCCCAACCGCAGCCACCATGGGGGACCTGGCAGGCAGCCGCCGTGCCCTCAACCTGTCCCGCAGCTTCTCCAGATCCCCCACTGCCATGTCCATCGACGAGCTCTTCCCGGCGCTTCTCGAGTGCTTCGGGATCATCCTGTGCGGATACGTGGCTGGCCGCACCAACGTCATCACATCCACGCAGGCCAAAGGCCTGGGCAATTTCGTGTCCAAGTTCGCCCTGCCAGCTCTCCTCTTCAAGAATATGGTGTTGCTGGACTTTGGCGACGTCATGTGGTCGTTCCTGTGGAGCATCCTCATCGCCAAGGTGTCGGTGTTCGCCGTCGTGTGCGCGCTCACGTTGGTGGTGGCCGGCGCAGACGGTCGCTTCGGCAAGGCAGGTCTCTTCTCCATATTTGCCACTCAGAGCAATGACTTTGCTTTAGGATACCCTATTGGTGAGTAACGTCGTCTTCCGCTCATGCCTCGTGTAGGTCTAGTTCTTACTTGCCTGCTATCCGGATGCTCACGTTTTCTTCAAAATGTCCGCCGATGTCAACTTCATGTTCTCCGTTTGTCATCAGCTCCTTTGATATTGCTGCCACTATTTAAAACTGTGTGCAGGAGATGTAGGGATGATGCTTGTTCTCTCCTGCTCCTAACTGGAGACTCTTGCTTCATGTTCAGTTGAAGCCTTGTACAAGAACACCTACCCGGAATACCTGCAGTACATCTACCTGGTGGCTCCAGTGTCGCTCATGATCCTCAACCCCATTGGGTTCGCCTTCTGCGAGATCCAGAAGTGGCGGAACAGTGACGAGGACCAGCAGCAGAACAAGCTGCGGATTCTGGGTGTGGTGATCCTGCAGGTTCTGAAGAACCCCGTTGTTTTCATGGTGATCATCGGGCTTGCCTCCCACTTCTTGCTGGACCAGAAGATCCCTGCCTTCATGCGGGAGTTTGTGGACAGCCTTGCAAACTCCTTCGGTGGGGCAGCTCTGTTCTATCTTGGCTTGTCCATGGTGGGTCAACTCGGGAAGTTCTCCAGGTCAACTGTGGTTGCGTTGATTCTTCTCATCACGGCTAAGTTGTAAGTGGCAGTTCACTTGCAGGTTCTCGACACTACCAGGCAAGAAGGGAACATCCAGGGTTGCCCACTGTTTTGGCCAAAGCTGAATGTAACACCGAAAGTATGACGCGGGTCAGGGAGTCGTGTGAAATTATGGTCTTTGGAACTGGTGTTGTGGCTCATTACTAGGAGGACTGGAAACCTCAAGGAGTGCAGAGTGACCTCAGCTGTGCTGATCGCTGCGCAGTGTGGTTCATTGTTTTTCAGTCACACCTACTGAGGTCCACACCTGTGCGACGTTTTGTGATGCTGGGTGTAGATGTTTTTCCCCCCATTGTTCAGTGGCAGGTTAGGCAGACTGACGTGCTGGACCACATTGCTGGTGATGTTGTTGGGTTTTGAGGAAACCGTTCACCTTCCAACTATCCTGCTGTAGGCCGTTTTCCCCCTGGGGTCTGAGTCACGGATGAGATTAACTGGTACAATATAGATGCAAAAGACCTTCAGAGAAGATCAGGACATTTGGAGAAAGTCCCCCAAAAAAAGACGATTCTTGCCGTGTGCCTGCAAACGTGGCTGCAGTTCCAGTTCCTAAAATGTGTTGCCTGTAATACACACCTTTTTTTTGGTGCGGAAACCTAATTGAACCATTTTGCCGCACATTACAGGTGGTCTTCATAGTTCGTGGGCAGACCGAAGTTAATGAGTGCTTGTCTTTCCTAAGATGAGTTTCAGTAAGAGAACCTCACCAGCTGCGATGAAGTTGGAAGAATAACTTGGTGCTGTTGTCTGCTAAGCTAATGTTTAGAGATGAGGTCTTAGGTGGGTTTTGTGTGAAATGGGATAAAGGGTGAGAAGTGGCTGAGTGTTGCCACCCTTCCTGTTAGGAATGGTGTTGAGAGTTTGTGGGGGAGGCAGGGGCTGTGTTTAACCTTTCTGGTCCTCTCCCTGTCAGGTTGGTGATGCCGTTGATCTGCCGGGACATGGTCGAGCTGCTGGACTCGAACAGCAGCAGCCCTCAGAACCACAGCAGCCTCTCCAACTATGCATTTCTTTATGGCGTCTTCCCTACAGCCCCCAGCGTGGCCATCTATGCCTCCCACTACAACATGGAGCTTGAAGTAGTGAGTCACAAACATGACAAAAGTGTGTGAAAGCGATAGCTTTTTTTTTTTTTTTTTTTTTTTAAAGCTTATGACTCAAGGACTTTCCAGCTTCCACACTTCCCGTCATGCTAACCCAGCACTTTGGTGACCTTCACAACTGGCGATGTAACCACATGTTTTCTCCTGTTGACAGATTACCTCAGGGATGGTATTGAGCACGTTTCTCTCCGCCCCCATTATGTACGTCTCTGCTTGGCTGCTGACGATCCCCTGGATGGACCCGACGCCATTGGTGTTGGCGCTGCAGAACGTCAGCTTTAACATCAGCATTGTCAGCTTGGTGGCCCTGGTGAGGAGAGTTTCCATTGGCTCTGTTGGCTGTTCTTTGCTTCTGTCGGTTTTTGTTGCCTCAAGTGGCAGTAGATGTCCTTAGTTGGGCTCGACACGGCGTCAGATCTGTAATGTTTGTGCGTGAACAGGGAGGACCAGCAGTTGACAGGTGGGCTAGGTGAGTGAGGCCTGGGTTGATGTGGGGGGGCAGTGAGATGCTTCCGAACCGGTATAACTGTCTACCTCAACCGAGAACCGGATAGAAATTTAAGAGAAGCTTGCGTGTGGGAAGGAACAAAAGGGAAGCTTCCTCTGCCTGTGTTTCAGGTTTGGACCATTACTGTCATGTTCCTCAGCAAGAAGTTCAAGAGGCTTCCTCACATGTTCACCATGAACCTGTTGCTGGCACAGGCAAGCCCACGAACTTCAACTTGGCCGTGTGTCTTACCTGGCAGGCCCTGCCTCCACACGTGTGGCAGTTTAATGTTGTCCTCTGCTCTCCTGTAGCTTCTAGTCTGTGTTGGCATGATCTTGTGGAACTTCATCGTGAAGCAGGACAACTTTATTGGACAAGTGTCGACGTTCACACTCCTGTATGGGTCGCTTTACAGCACCTATGTGTGGGCAGGTAGGCTGCGTCCTTGACTTTGTAACTAACAATAGTACAAATATAACAAATGAGAGTTGAAGACAGAATTCATGGTTGATGCGTTTCTGTCCACATGTCTGCGTGTCTCAGGTCTCATATCACTGTCTCTGGTGCTGATGAAGGAGGACTCAGAAATGGTCATCCCTCCTGGTGTTTTCCCCATCCTTGGTTGGGGGTAGGTGCTGTTTCCTTTCCCACAGCATCTTGGGCGGTTGCAGGGCTCTGGGTTAGAACTTCTACTGAAGGTGACGCTTCCAATGGACTTTCTGCAGAGTACCAGCCCTCATACTGGGGATCCTGCTCATGGCTGGAGAGAACATTCCTGGCACCATCGACTCGGCCTTCTTCTATGGACGGGCTCAGGTAGGAGTACTGGACTAGGGTGGCATGAGAGGTCTTGTGGACCACGTGTCCATGCTAAACATCTAAAGTGACAGTTCCCTTTCAGAAGTTCTCAAGTTTATACTTAAAAGTAGATGTTGGTAACCAGGACTAATGTGACTGGAAGGTTTTGTGCAGCTATAAAGTAAAAGCGGCCATGGATTTTTACACTGGTCTGCTGTCCCTCTGTCAGGTCATTGCTACTGCAGTGGTGCAGTCCTGCAGCATTGTGCTGGGAGGCTGTTCCCTCGTGGGTCTCAGTCGAAACACCCGGGATCTGAACTACCAGGTCCTGGAGCGCAGCTCCGCCTCAGGCCCCCCAGACGACCGGCGACCTGAGGACAGCCCAGAGTACCGGACGGTTCCGCAGTCAGGAGGCGGTGAAGGCTGCATCAATGGAGGTACTAGGATTGACTGTCGGACAGCGGTTCCCAAAGCCGTGGTCTTGAGCCGTGAGGGATGGTGTGAGATCAGGGAATCGCATCACTGGTGCCGTATGAAGGGTTACCAAAAGCTGTCGGTTATTGAGGATCACACAGCCTGTGTTCCCCAAATATAAAGATGTAAATCTAGTCGTGTCCAGTACTTGTCCATCAGGTATCCCTGAAGGTAGCAGCTTTGCCAGTTTTCACCTTTACGAGAGACACTAACACCCTTCAGAGTTGTAACGAAACAAGGCCAGTTTTTTGTGCTTGAGTGACGAGAAGCGAGTGTGAGGAACGTGGGAAGTTCCTGCTGAAACACGCTCTCGCAGGCCCATCTGCATCGACGCTTTGTAAACGGTCGTTTTTAGAGCTTCCAGTGGCATTGTGGTAGAAACACTTTTTTTATATATTTATACAAAAAGTCTCCTTTTAATGTCTTACTTTCATCTAAATACTTATGATGTTGGATAATCGTCACGTTGGAATCGATACTGTGCTTGTTGACTGTGGCGGTAGCGGCTGATCTACAGTCCCAGGTAGAGCTTCAGCCATGTTGTTCAGCCTTCGAGTGAAGCACTTCTGTTCTGCTCGAGTCGCGTTGCGGCTGGTGGCCAGTGGCCAGAAAGATTAGCGTTGGGGGGGAGGAAAACGGCTTGTCTGTGCTATGTTGACACTGCGATTCTTAACGCGCTAAAGTTCATGTGGACTCAGTGAATGGACTGTCTGGCACTGGCATGTGACTCTATTGGCTCATGGAAAATTCCTCAGCTGTTTCCAGCCTGGAGAACATGACACTGTCCCTGTGTGTCCCTTCAGGGTGCCAGGGGTGCGAGTTCGCCGAGCCGCAGCTCACGGCCGACGCGATTGTCAGCAGCTGCGTGAACGACATGTTGCCCCCGCAGCCAGGTACTTTACCCACTTCACTCTGAGGTCAGCAAAGTCCCTCGGTGTGGTGACGGTTCCACTGCTAAACAGTATTTTTAATATGTCTAATACCAGGCTGTTACTGTAGACAAGTGTTTAGAATTCTTAATGATGTGAAGTAACGTGGCTTCAAATCCCCCCCCCCCCGTTCCACTAAATTTGATCACTTACTCTGAAGAACAGTAAAAATGACTGACTGAGGGTTAAATCTTTCTCAAGTTGGTCGTCAGTCACTGGAATTCACCTGGACAAAGGTGTTGGGTCCAAACCCTCAAGTAAAATGATATTAAAAGCCAAGCTTTGTATTTTCAATAATTTCTTTAACTTTTGTGTCCTTTTGTAAACGGTGTGTGTGTGTTGGACGTGCCACACAGCGAATGTGAGCTCTTTGTCTGCACCCTACGAAGCTCTGCAGTCGCTCAGCTGGTGAACCAGGCTGTCATCACGTTACTCTGTTCTTGTTTCGGTTCCTTTCTCACAATCGGCTTTCTGTCCGCCTGCTTTCCTGTAACATTTCCTGGAGTTGCCTGCCCCCCCCCCCCCCCCCCCCCCCCCCCCCCCCCCCCCCCCCCCCCCCCCCCCCCCCCCCCCCCCCCCCCCCCCCCCNCCCCCCCCCCCCCCCCCCAGGTCCCCAGGATGTCCCCCGGCAAATCGTGTCCCTGTTGCCTGTCCCTTCCAGGCGAGTGCACGGCCCCCTGTGAGTCACCCCACTGCTTGCTGGTCCAGGAGGAGGAACGGGAGCAGCAGGTGGCCGACCGCCAGGTGGCCCGACACGCACTCCTCTGCCTGCTGCTCACTGTGAGCCTGCTGGCCGTGAGTCTCCTCAACGATTTGCCTTCCGGGGTCTCTGCAGAGGTGCCTTCCAGCCTGCAGACGCTTATGCGCTTGGTGACCACAGATACGCAGCGTAAAGGGGAATAAGTGATGACCTCCCGTGGACATCGCTGGCTTATAGTCACATAACATCTTGTGTAGAGAATTGACTTTCAAAGGAAGAAAATCATGTAACCTCCACCATCTACTGAGGTTTCGTTGCTGGTTTGTCTATATTTAACCGTGAGGCCGTCACATGGCGGCAGCTGCACCGCTCGGCTTCCGCTGTCGTTTCAGAATGTGTCCAGCTGTCTGTGGTGGCTGTTTGACCGGGACCCCGGGAGTCTCTACTTAGAGCTGCAGTTCTTCTGTGCCATCGTCAATTTTGGGCAGGTATGTGTGCACCTGTCTCTCCAGGTGGAGATGAACTCTGTGGTACCTGTAAGGTCAGTGTTGTGTCTGACCCCCTCTTCTCCCCCCCCCCCCCCCCCCCC
>UFQX01000279.1:856337-950706 GCA_900497675.1 Arapaima gigas
GGGCCCCCCCCCCCCCCCAGCTGCGTGCTGAGAAAGTGAGGAGGTGAATTTCCCTGCAGGGAGCGGTAGTTAAACGCTGCCTCACGCTTGACAGACAGACTTGTTCCTCATTATGAGCAAAGTTATCGAATCTTCCACTAAACTTTAAGAATGCATTGAGTTAATTTTTGTAAGACTTATAGTTGACATTTCTAGCTGTGAAAGGAGAGAATTAAGCGGTTGACATCAGTACAATGCTATTTTTGATTGTGTGGGTGTTGGCAGAGTGAGACGTGTTGCTTTCTGCTTTTTCACTCTTGCACTTCAGTATCTGTTCCTTCCAGCTCCTCTTACGCGTCTCTGCCGTGTTTCCTGTTCTCCTCCTTCCTCCGTCCCTGGCTGGCAGCTGTGGTGAGAGCCTAACGGGCCCCGTGGGTGAATCCTTCCTTTGATACACAGGTGTGGAGAGAAGAGCGTGGTGGGCACCTTTCTGGGGAGCGAGCTGGTGGAGTGGCTGCTCAGGGTGGGCGTGGCGCGGGACCGGGGTGAGGGGCTGCTCTACGGGATCCAGCTGGAGCGAGGTGGGGTGCTCCAACATGTCGCCCGGGAGGTCGGCTTCCAGGACGACAGCCTCTATTACCGCTTCGTGGAGCCGCGGTGAAGAGCGCAGACGACGGTGTTTACAGCTGCAGAGTTCAGTAGTGTTCACTCAACTGTCAGACTGGCTGATGACTGAAATCCAACCCCTGTCCCTGTGTGGTGGCTTTTTTTTTAATGTGGTAGGCAGCAATGATGTCTGACAGTGGGGGGGGGGGGGTGCAGCTGGATTCTCACCATTTGTCACTTCCCACTCCTGAGAACTGGGGTACTATGACCATTTTTGCATCATGTTCTACACTAGTGTTTAAAAAAGACACCACTGACATTTTACATGTAGCTGTTTTATTGTCAACTGCACTTTGCTTTAACCATCAATACTTCTTGTATTCATACAGCTAAGCTTAACAGCTGATGGACATGATCTGTTTGCTCAGTTCAAGACCTCCAGAGTCTTGCAGGTTCACCATGACCCACAGTTAGAAGCACTAGAGCTTCCAGGGGGAGTTATGTACTATGAGAGATTAGATAGGTTCTAGCAAGAAAGACAACATCTGCACTTAAACAGCAGGAGCTACTGCCAGTTAGTCAGGGGAAATTAAGGAGGAACATGTTGAAAGTACTCAAGTAAACCATGGTACAGTTAGCCCATCACTAATGTACTTCCAGCACAAAGCCAGTGAAGATTGGTGGGCATTTTTAGCATGGGCAGCTGACAGCTTTTAACAGGGAAAAATATTATGCAACTACCAGTACTGCTTTATTACTGCTTTATTACTGCCTTCTGCCCGCTAACATAGCAATTAAATGAACTACTTCTTACAAACTGTTACGATTGTTTACAGCCAGGAACAAACTTGTTTGTTTTACTGTGACTCAGCTGCATTCTGATTAAAACAGGACAAAAAAAGCTCTGCTGAAATACCCAACATCACGAAACACCAGTAATGAGTTACCAAAAATAAAACTTGCTCTGACTTGACTGTAGCGAGAACTTGACTTTTTTCCAGCTCTAAGTTAACCTACAGCCATCATACTGACTGTGGAAAAGGAAACTTTAAAGTTTAACACTTACACAACATTACTACACGCAGGAGGCAGGAGTGTTGGACCAGGTGTGCTTAGATGGGGAACAAACATACGTGGGGGCAGGTGCTTGGTCTAATACTTCCCTCCATTCAAATCAAGTTAACACCTTGTTTACATGTATCTGCAAAAATCTGCTTTTTTTTATGCTAGAAGCCCCAAGGTTTCCACTGCTGCCGTGCAGTCATTTCTCAGGACTTACTGTAGATGCTCAGTTCCTCCGTCGCCGTCTTTGAGAAAAGATGCACCACCAGGGTGGAATCCTCAATGCCCCATGTCAGATATTTTTCCATTTCATTCATCTTCTCCTGTTCCAGTTGCCTCATGTTCTCAACAATTTTCTCACCTCTGTCCTGCAGGCAAATCAGATTTTCTTCCATGAACCCCACCCACATCTGAACCAGTCTAATGAGCAGTAGCAGTGCTCAGATAAGCCTGCTAGCTGCAGTAAAATTAGAAACGCAATCGATTGTGTCTGGACTTCAGACTAAAACGTTCCACTGCTTCAAGTCCAACAACTTACCCCTCAGACACCACTGGTCTCCTGGGTCACAACTACCGTTACACACACACACACAGATGAAGTAACACGAACAAACACCGCTTTACCTTGTTGAGCTCCATGATGGCCAATGCCACCTCGTGTTTGAGGAACAGCGGGTGTCTGCGGTCCGGCTTGTGCTGAAAGCGCGGTTTCTTCTTCACCGGGTCGTCCGGCCCAAAGTTCGGAGAGGTCGTCTCCTTCAGCTGCTTGACATCCACCACAAAGATAAAGGGCTTGAAGAGAGACCTGTGTGACGACCAAGGCAGCCGGTGTAACTTCCCCCGCCAGACCTCCTGCCCACGCTGCAAACATGAGCAACACAGTGCAGATGCCGAGTTACCTTTCAGGATCAGGGGTCCCTGTGAAGTAGTGGACGCCTGGTAAGGACGGATCCTGGGGAAGCACAGACACCATGCTGCCGGTTGTCATGAAGATCCCTTCCCTGTTAATGCCACTTTCTTTGTCCCTTAGAATGTCCATCATGGTCTCAGCGGTGATGTGTCCTGTCGATCAGAGATGAGACAACTGTGGAACCTGTATCGCGCAACGTCAGATCCGAGATCTGCAGCAGAGTAACAAAACAAACCATTGCTTTTTTCCAGCAGCCGGTGCCCCTCGCAGTACCGATCGTTTGAGGCCTCGATTCTGCCTGTCGTCTCGTAGGAGTAAACGTCTGCAAAACTGAACTTGGACTTCCCATCCCACCAGCCTTGGCTCTTGGCATACTGCCTCATCTCAGGGTGTTCCTTGTCTATCTTGGTGGTCACCGAGTACTGGTTGGAAATATTGCGATGTCCCCCTTTCAAATAAAACGACAATCAGTCATACAGAACAAACCAAGCCAGCTCTGCTGAAACCGGTGGAAGACCCCTGGTTAACGGTAGTTACCTTCAAGTCGTTCAGCTGCCCAGTATTTCCCAGCAGTCTCCAGCACCCAGGCCTCCTTCCTGTCTGCTATCAAGAAGCTGTTGTGGTACGTAAAGCTGCTCGAGTCCTCCATGCAGTTGCCGCCTTGCCCATACTTGCCGAGAAGCTCCGTGATGACGTCGACGGCCTTCTGGGCGCTGTCAGCTCTCTCCAGAGCCAATCTGAACAGTGCAGGGTCACCTCAGTGGGTTTGTGGCCACAGAGCTACACGTCACGGTCAGCGTTGCATGGATTTAACACACTTTTCGTGAGACAGTTTCAGTGGAAAGTGACCTACTGCACCACAGCTGATGTAGCCAGACCAGCAAACAGGACGTGTCCATCAGAATGATGGCAATGTTCCGGAAATGGCACGGCTCAGTGGGGTGACCGACATCCCCTGGCGTGAACATACTACCGTGCACTTCAAATAAAACACAGCAAAGCTGCCTTAGGTGCTCAGCTGACGCCTCACCTGACCAGATCCATCCCCAGCAGAGCCTCTGTGTCATCCACACTTTCTCTGCCCCACATGGCCTCGTTCCCAACGCACACCTGATGTTCGTTGGCGCCCATCTCAGCCCCCCACAGCCATGCCGGTCGACTCAGCACCACTGCGTAGGTGTGTGGGACCTGCTCGATCTCGATGTACGTGCACTGTGTACAGAAGAGAGGTGCTCGATGTTTCACTCGCGTCACACCTTCTATCCCCAGTTTGCATCCCACCAAAAATGTGGTGTCCTGGACCCAAGAACACTAAACATACCCTGCTGATAAATGGCAAAATTGAGCCTGTAAGTTACTTTTGATAAAAGACTGAGCTAAAGTGTTTCACAATAGCAACAGTAATGTAAGCTCATTTATTTAAGGAACTAAAAGGGCTCCACCGAGGAGCACCCAGGTCCACATCAAACACACCACCTTCCTGTGGTGGAAGGCAGCTGCTGCGCAGATACCATAAACGTGTCACTCGCCTCCACTTTGTCCCCGGCACTGTGGTCTTTCGCGGGGAAATAAACCACCTCCTGCACCTCGTCACAGGGTCTGTCCGAGTTCTTCCCGAAGACGACGTAGGGCCCTGCGGTGGACGGCGGCAGAGCCACAAAGGTATCGCACGAAGACGGCAACATCCTGAGGGACAGGAGGACCTTGTCAGAATGAGCTTTACACCTCAAACAAACAGATGACCTGATCTGTACACCTTAGCAGGGGGCACAGCGCTCAGCGCGGCTCTTTCAACACCTCAAGGTCCCCCTCTCCATGTTCTCACCTGCTTTACTACCTTAACAGGTGGTTACCCTGAAATGGTGCAAGCTGGAGATCAGGGTACAGTACGTTATCCAACACAGTAAACTACCACGGGTGGAGAAGACGGATAAGTAAAGATTCCCCTGCGCATCTGTGGTGGAAGGTGTGGTGGAACCCAGTGCCCCCTCCCCCACCCCACAGTCCCGTTTTCATAACAACAACCGGTAGAAAAACACGATGTAAAATACAGTAAAGTACACAGTATGTGGATGGCGTGACTCGCGAAACAGAGGACCTCCCGCGCAGACAGGGTGTGTGTGTGTGTGTGTGTGTGTGTGTGTGTGTACCTGTCGCGCACGGCTGCAGTGCTGTACCGGACAGAGGAGGACCGCGGTACCGCAGTGCGGTCCCTGTAAACCAGGTGAAGCCGCCAGACGAACGCGGTGCTTTTCGGGAGAGACGCGGTCAAAGGTTACGTTTCCCTCGGAAGGACAACATGGAGGCGGAAGTGATTTGCGACTCTGCGGTTGTTTCACTCGGGTGGGACGAGCTGAGCGTTGTCTGTTACGTGTTTCAGGGGGGTGTTGAGCTGTTGCCGGGGGGGGGGGGGGGGGGGGGGGGGTTGTAGTGGGAGCACTCNAAGTGATTTGCGACTCTGCGGTTGTTTCACTCGGGTGGGACGAGCTGAGCGTTGTCTGTTACGTGTTTCAGGGGGGTGTTGAGCTGTTGCCGGGGGGGGGGGTACAGCCGACATGTTTGCCGCACAGAACGGGATTCCGGGCGGAGCGGAAGTGTCTCACACGGTCACACACCACACCAACCTGTGCCGGAATAAAGACAGAATCCACCGCTTCGTCCTTATTTCTCACTCTGCTGTTTTAAGAGGTTCACGATATTGCAAAGCCGCCGTTTCGTTGTTTTAAGCAGTCCGCCCTCTGGCGGCCGACCCCAGAAACGCACTTTAACCAGACAGCGGCCACGTGATCCGGATGTATGTAAATGAGGCAGAAAACGTCCCGCAGAACGCCGGGGGGGTCTTCGTGGAAATGTAGAAATAAAGTGGGTATATTTTAACCAGCACCTACTTTGATTTTTTCTAAATACCCGAGAGACAAGGCTTTAAAATTACTTTCAACGTAAAAAAGGAGACATTGTGTTTTTTACTTTAACAGAAGCTGCAACAACACACGTCCCGCAAACCCGCTGCTGATGACATCACTTACAAATCGCCATCTGACTGTGTTCTCCACTTATTGCAGGTGGGAAAATACTTGGCAGAAACTTTTAGTCTCTTCTTGACTGTTGTTTTCTGACATTCCCCTATTACTGTCACGACCCCCCGTGTCTGGGGGACGGGGGGCTGTGGTTAGGATGGGGACGGAAAGGGAGGGAGGAGGATTTGGTGCAAAAGTGATGTACTGTGTACAAGTGAAAGTGGGTAATAGTACAAATATATGTTACACACACAGAAACACGCGGGGAGAGGAACGTCCCTCACGAGCGGAGCGGTTGTCAGAGAACAAATAAAACCCCCGCGAACCAGCTGACGTAGCGGAATCTCTGTTAACTAAACTTAACCACAAGCCGAAACGAACATTTTGAGCGTCTGGCGACGCCCTAACTAACCTGCGCTACCTGCTCAGTCCAGAAGACGCCGATAAGTCGCTCCTCACCTGACAGAAACCAAGCGACGTGTGCCGGGGCGCCACGTGAACTTCTTACCTGTTCACGTTCCTCAAGTCCTCGAATTCGTACGAACACAGATGTCGCACAAATGCGTAACAAAGACAATCAAATATTAACAAAGAAACTACGTTAAACAAGACGCGAAAATACGCAGCGAAACCGAAACTCTGGAGTTAAACGCCAGATGATTGGAATCACCCCGCCTTGAATTCTATTGGCCGGAGGGCTGGTTGTGACGTCAGCAAAGAGAATGATTGGCAGAGTGATGAGCCACTGGTAAGCAGAAAGTCGGGAAGCACAAAAACCTCCCAAAGACAGAAGATATGTTCGGGACGTGACGGTTACAGATGTGCTGCTGGATAAATCCGCTAGATGAAGATGATTCGTTTTAATTATTGGAATAATTGCTATTTCCTATGCAAGACAATAATTTTGTGAGTTAAATATATAAAATTACAAAGGTATTCCAGTGTATTAGGGTCCATGCAAAGTACTTTATGACACTAAAACAAATGGAGTTGTAGGAATTTATCAGGTGTTTAAATGCAAAGCAAAACGGTCAGATTTAACTAATGTAACAAAGACGATTAAGCAAAAATTGAATTCCCAAAGATCTCATCAATCTAAACTGTTCAGATAACATAACCCAATAATGTAGGACTCATTTTCAGTGCAATTAATATAACTGGACATCCCAGCATATATTTCAATCATGTCCAACAATTTCCATTAGTTTCACCTTTTTGGAGTCACCTTTTGCACATATTAAACACTGTGGAAGACAAATAGAGACAGCTTTGCTGTGATGCTACTGTGTCTGTTAGTCAGGGATTTGCAGGAAAAAAAAAGTAATTTTGAATGTTTTGTCACTGTAGAAATGCCAAGCAAGTCTCCTCCTCCTCCTCGCAAATGGACTGCACAGAGAAGGCGAGAAGGTGAAGTGTTCAGATAAACACAATGAGGCTGAAATCACAGCAGTCTGTCATCAGCTGCAGTATGTAAGGCTCAAAATAGGACAGAGTAGATGGCTTTAGGGGCAGCATGGTGTCGCAGTGTGTAGTGCTGCTGCTTCACAGCAACTGGAGTGGTGGATTATCGCTTCAAATCCAATTCAGTCTGTCTCCCTGTGATTGCGTGGATCTCATCTGGGTCTTCTGGTTTCCTCCAACAATCCAAACACATGTGTTTACAGTTATGTGGTCACACTACATGGTCTGGAGCGTGTGGCGTCATGCAGGGTGTCTTTCATAGCCTCGTGATTCCAGGATAGGGTCCAGACTGCCGTGACCCTGACCAGGATAAGGCGGTTAAGGATCACGATTGGACTGAACTTCTTTTAATCCCTTTTCAAATGCCATGCCCTATCCTATCTTGTACATAAATTATATGATGGTTCACATTATATAGAAATAAATAAAACCGCATTGACGTGCAGGCAAAACAACACATTTTCAATTACACACAGTGAGTCTTATTGGAATTTCTCAATTTTGTTGAATTTGGACTCATGAAAGGAGAAGAAGGTATTTGCATCGAGAAGCAAAATCTCACGTGAAAAGACGTGATGATTTAAAAACGAGGATGTAGTTATATGTCTAACGGAGGAGAAGTGTCGGTTCTGACGGTGACGAGCCTCTCCAGGCCGTATTCCGGTTTTGAACTCGTCAGCTGTTCTGACTCCAGCAGCCAGGAGGCCGTGCAGCTCCAGACCTGTGATGTGTGTAATGATGTGTTTGCTGAGGGAGGGTCCGGTGCGTGGCGTTGTAGTTCTGCCTGCGCTGGGGACACAGGACTGATGCAATTACCGGGTATTCCGAGTCGGCCCACCGCTGCTTCCGGAGAATAATATCTTGTGATTTGCCCCTACCGGAGAAACGGCCGAGAGTTGATTTGTTCTCCCTCCTGGCAACAAAGCTGCTGGCGGGCAAACATCAAAGAGCCCTTTAGGCTGTGATTTGCGCTAACAGGCCTGTCGATGCTCCCCTCAGAGTTGATAGCGGAGATGTGACACAGTAGGTTTGCGCTTAAACAAAGACTGGTGGCGGTGTGCGTGCCACTGCTTGGGATCCATTGCAGGTAATCATCTGCTCCCCCAGCCTCGTCCACTCCTCCACACATATGCATACACTCACAAACTCACTCAAAGACACGGGGGGAAAAGGCCCACAACATCTACGGTGCATCTCGCATTTTTGTCTGATTGTTGCAAAGTGGCCAATTATTGGACCAAACACACAGTGCTCCTCCTGTCAAGCCGAGTTTAGTCAAGTGGGCACATTTAACGAGTGCAGTTGCTGAAATTACACCAGTGTGGAAATTCACCTGCCCACAAGTTCCCACTATCTCCCTGCAGCCCCAGTCAGCTGCATTCCTTCCTTTGTGTTGCCCTCACCTCTGCTCGTGTTCCTTACGTTCCTTCTCAGCCACGAACGTGGAGGAAAAACAGCAGCACATGTAACAAGCACTCCACTGTCTGGATTCTGTAATAAGCATGTATTTTGTAGAACGGCAGTGTGAAGAGAAGCAGGGCAGGACTGTGACGTGCGAGAGTCCCAGGGGTCAATACTTCTCATTTCACATGAAGGCGTCACGTGTCTTCTGCAGCCGTCTGAGTTATTCCATAATGCTGCAGGTAGACGTTGATAATGCTCACTTGGGGCTTTGGGAAAGACCTGTGTTTTCTCCTGCACGTTTGGCATATGGGCATGTGGCCTCTTGTAGGAGGAGGCTGATTCACAAGCACAAGAAAATTAGAAAACAGAGGAAGGAGGAGGAACCCGAGTCCTGATTCCTCAAGGCCACGGCAGCAGCTCCGGAGGAGAGTCAGACAAGCGTGAGGAACACCTCTGGCAGGAGTGGAGTTTTTTGGTTTCAAGAGCCATGGGAGACATCGCTTTCAGACCGATGTGTCAGGTACACGGGAGGACCTGTCCCCAGCAGACCTCGGTGACATGAGTACAGACAGCAAGGACACAGAGCAGCCTTCACTGCAGTCTAAACACCACAAGGTCAACCTGAAGAAGTTCATGAAATTCTCAATTCCATAGTATGATTTTGCATTTTCAATTGATTGAGAAACAGAATAAAAGTTTGTTCAGAATTGCTAATGTGGTCACCAGTGGCTTTTAAAATGGAAAGATGTGTTGTTACATAATGACGGGGATTAAGTCTGACTCACATTCAGGTGTAAATGATCCATTTTAGCCCAGCAGATGGTGTAACAGTCCTTGGAAATGTCGCTTCTTCCTGTCGCCGTTTGTTTACTTCTGGGATGTTCTGCGCAATTCAGCACAACTGCATATCATCATGACGATCCAACAGGTTTATTTCTGTCTTCAGCAGGAAACAGAAAGGTTTCAAAGCTCTTAAATATGTAGAAACAAGGAGCACCAAAACACAGCGATTATTAATCCAACATATTCCAGTTCAGTCCGTGCAGTTAAATGCTTATAATCGTCCTTTCATCATAAAAGCGCTTTCAAGTCATCAGAACATAAAATGCCTCTCAAAATATATTTATTGCGTTTCTATTTCATTTCGTTTTTATTCCATTGCTGCACCCTCTCTCTCACACACACACACACGATTATACTGTAGCATCGTTACTGAAAAACTGCATTTTCGTGTTTAATTCGTATTTTTGTTCCGTATTTGTTAGCACGCGCCCACTGGACAGGCAAATGTCTATTAACATAAATATTTACATTTATAACTGGTGCGGTCTTTAGTAAATTCTCTTTTCCCAGTTTCTCTGTCCGTCCTGTGCAAGTTACACAAAGACGTTAAATCGCCTCATAAAGAACATAAATATCCCTTAATTTCAACGAACGCCGTGGAATAAACTGAGCCAAACCGTTCCACGCTTCGGCTCAACTAACCAGATGCGTGTAATATTTCACCTTGTTTTGCTCACTTAAATGTTCAAACTTTGACTGCTGATAGACCAGAAAGAGTTCATTACACCGAACCTATACGAACTACCCCAAGATGAATACTTCAACGAGGTAACATTTTATGGCACCATTATGTAAGTCTTCTTGGCAAACGGTAAATTACAGGCTGATAAAACGTTATAAAGGCAAAAGTATATATTCTAAAGGACTGCATAGGGATTACAACAAACTACATTAAATACAAAAATTCAAGTGTTTGAAATAACATAACTGTAACATAACCGTGGTCGCTGCCCCTTTTCCCAGTTAAACCGAAGCTGTCATTTAAAGAAAAAAAACACACAGGCTCCTTATTTACTTATAACAATCAGAGGTAATTAATTACTGCCGTCTTTAATTAAAATAACTAAATCTCAGCAAGCAGCGATTATTTGGCCGGTGTTGGGTGAAGAAGAGGAAAAGAGCGCCTTCATCCCATATGTTATATTCCGTGGTGCCGGCGTGGAATGTTTATGGACACCTGTATTTATGTCGTCTTTGATGAATTGTTTCTCTCTCAGGCTCATTAGGTTTCCATTAAGAAAAACTCCATGTTAATGTAATTACTGGGTAATTGTACTTAATTATGTCTCATCTCGACTCTCAGGTAACCGTGGCTGAGCAGAGGCGCCGTCCACCTGCCTGCGCTTCAGCGTCTCGATTTACGCACCGGCGGACAATGGAAATGCGGATTATTTCAGAACAACATCGCAGGCAGAAATTCCCGAAAGTCCTTTAAATAAAAACACACACAGATAAATCTGGCAACCGAAAGAACACTTCTAATCTCTGCCACAACCCCGTTTATCTACCTATTTATCTGTTTATTTGAAACACCAACCGCGCTAACTTTCAACCCTTCTCGCTGTCAGCAATACTTATTTTAACCAAATGATGGCGCTGCTGTGTTGATAAACTCGCCCCCCCCCGAAAACCCGCGGGTGCCAAATTGAAAGTGTCAGTGTGTGAATTTAATAATAATAGGAATAAAACCGCTTTCTGATACCTCGAGAGACGGTTTGTAAATTCATATCTGTGCCAGGTGTCGCTGGGCCTTTCATACAGTTGTCATAAATCTGCGTACAGTATTAACAAGGCGCAGGCGCGTGCAGCTTCTGGACAATAGAGGTGTGAATCGGACCGGCGTGAACTGAGCCCCTTGGTCGCTCGTTTGTGTCCCCCTGTCACCGCAGCCCTGCTTGCTTTGATCTGCCCTCGTTCTGTGATGAAGGTCCCAGATGACTTTCGCTGAACGCACAGCACGAGGACATTCCTGGCCAGACCAGCGACCCCCCCTCCCCGGGCCTGCGACTGTCCACTGGGGGCCTGAGTTCAGCCTGACCACCCCCCCACTGAGGCCGCAGCCGCCGCCCCCCCCCGTCCGACCACTTTCATTTTCGTACTACAGCTTGCATTTAAATAACCGCAAAAGTCAGTTTATAGGCGACTTAAGAGGTTCAAACCTTCCTCAGCTGATTCGCTCCTAATTAAAATAGTCCTTTATTTACCCTTTTTCAAAAAAAGAGAGAAGAATTTAACTTCGAATGTATTTAGATTATCGCAAGTGCAGTTTTCACCGACCGTTACATGTACGTCTTTCCAGTTAAACATTTTAATCAATGTACAAATCCGCGAAAATGCTTTGTCTTGTGGTAAAACAAAAAAATGCATTTTTGACGTTTTTTAAACTTGTTTTTATTTTGGCGAAAATGCGCTGTTTTGCGGTTTACGGGCTGTGCGGTGCGACTCCAGCCGCCGGGACACAAAGGAAAATAGAGATGATTTAGGTGTAAATGACGGCCTTGTGGTCAGGTTGACAATGGTTTGTCCAGATGAGATTCCCGTCGCCGACCTGTTCCCAGGGCCTCATTATTCTGCTCGGTTTTTCTTTCCAGTCGGACGCTGCGCTGGTTTCACACAAAGAGGTGGGAGAGCAGCATCCCGGAGCCGCTTCAATGCGGGGCCACTGACACTCAAATAACATTCAAATAACACAGACACCATTTGACCGACCCCCCCACCCCACCCAGCTCCGCCAACCCCCCTCCACGATCGGTTTAAATCCACTATTTGCATATAACCCCCCCGCACCCCATTTTCTTCTTACAAAAGGTTAGAAACAGTCGCTTTCCCATAACAGGAGATCAAGTGTCGCATTTTTTATACATCTTAAATCTGTTTCCCTCCATTCACGAATCGGCACCACTCCACTTGGCATGCAAATTTAAGCAGTTAATTTAGACAATTAAAAGAGATATTCAAGGGAGATTTGTTAGTGAAAACCGGAGGATTCCTCCCTTCGGAAAACCCCGAATAAAGTTGGACAGAACAAATGATGTCTGGCAGATTAATTAGATATTTGATAAGACACGGATCTCTAATCGGGAATACAAAACTCTGGGGGCGGCTTTTGTGCCCCGAGTCATAATTAAAAACATTTAACATTATTTTCTTTGGCCCTGAAAGTCAAGTTCCGGGATATTAATTATTGATTTATTCCACAGAGTAAAAAAGGTTTGTCAGTTTGCGATTCCTTTTATTAGCAATATATAATTGAATCTATGGCAGAATCCGCTCCTGATCATTTGCATTTAGTATTTAGCAAAAAATTTTAGCAAACCTCGTTGACCTTATTTTTGACAAGAAGGAATTTCTACCAGCAAAACAAGATGATGCACCGAATCAAGGGCGTAGAACAAAATAAATCTGTTGGGAGAAATTATTTAGAAGCGCAAAGAAAAATATAGTTGCTTATTAAATGAAAAACAAAAAAAAACACTTTACATTTGATGCAGATCGTTTTAATTAATAATAAGCAAATGAAATGCTTATATTTGCGATTTCTTATACAAGTAAGCGTTTATATTATATTTAAACGAATGAATTTCAATTAGAGAAAAAATTTAAATAGCTGTTTACATACATACTGATATCCACAAAGTGCGCTCAAAGTAAACCTCCTGAATTTCAGGAGACCAACCACGGACAAAACGATCATAAACATTTACGGGGGGGGGGGGTGTCATATTTGTCAGTATTTAGCATATGTACATAATGAATGTCGGACGACGGACACTGTCCACCTGCTAAGGGGGGCGCGGAGCAGCAACGCGGAGGAAAGGTGTCCCTCCCTGGCGCTCTGCATCCAGGTGTCGACGCTCCTCTCCACCGGTTAAACCACTGGTCCCTCTGAGCGCCCCCCCCCCCCCCCCGGGCGCCAGCTTCTATCACTGGGTGCTCTGCGCTGGTCTCAAGGTTTCTGCTTTCAGAAGGTGACAACAGAGAGTTCCGCACACCCCAGACCCGTTTTGATTTTTCTTTTAAATAAAATGTTTTTTTTTCTTTCGTCGATGTCGCCGTTTGTAAAGTCCCCTCCGAGGTCATTTGGAACATGTCCTTAACAGTCACACACGCTTACGAGTCGTGCAGCGGGGACGGCTCCTTGACCACCACCCTACCGGAGTTGACCCCCTCCAGGATGAGCTCCGGGGACTCGGACCGGGGAGTCTCCAGGTTGCTGGTGTCCGTGTCGCTGTCGCTGCCCTTCTTGCTGCCGCCCCCCGCGGTGTGTGTTTTGATGTGCTTGCTCAGGTGGTCGCTCCTCATGAAGCGCTTGTTGCACACGGGGCACGCGAACCTCTTCTCCCCGGTGTGTGTCCGCAGGTGTCTCTGCAGCTCGTCCGACCTCGTGAACCTTTTGCCGCAGAAGAGCCAGTTGCACACGAAGGGTCTCTCCCCGGTGTGCCAGCGCAGGTGCGCCTTCAGGTGCGACGTCTTGCCGTACACCTTCCCGCAGCCTGGGATGTGGCAGCTGTGCAGCCCCTTCCTCCGGAGGCTCGCCCCCGCAGGCCCCAGCCGCTCGGCCTCCTGGCAGTTAGGACAGTCGCAGGTGGCCCTGCCCGAGTACCTCCTGGACGACCTGGACGAGCCGCCCAGTGCAGAAGTGCCACCTGAGATCATAGCATTCGGCGCTGAGGAGTCTGTGTAGGTGGGGATGACGGTTTTGAAGCCCTCCTGCGTCAACAGGTGCTGACCGGTAGACAGCAGGTGCGAAGCCGACGGGCTGATGCCGGTGGAGCTGAAGGCCGAGTGCGTGAGCGTGGAGAAGTCGGGGTTGTAGCCGCTCAGCTGGGAGTGGATGGTCTGCGGGGTCCCCGAGTGCAGCGAGCTCTGCAGACCGCCCCCCGGGTTCTGCACGTCGAGCCACGAGCTCGCGTTCGTGTGCACGTCCCACCACGAGGACGCGCCGTTGGTCACGTCGCTGGAGATGGTGGAGTGGAAGCCGGACTTGTACCACGACTCGTACGGGTGGGCCATGCCGACGCGGGGGTACAGCGTCTCGGCCGAGGTGTGCACCTTGGAGATGAAGGCGGACTGGCCCGTTTCTTGCGACGACACGGCGCCCGAGTTGGAGAACAGGCTGCTGTACTCGGAGGTGAAGGCGGACGTGGTCGGGGAGGTGGAGGCCAGACAGAAGGCGCTGTTGCCCGAGCCGGCTGAGGACGTCAGTCCGTTCGACCCCCGGCTGGTTGCCACGGCGAACCCCGGAAGGCCGGAGCCCAGATTGCAGCTGGAAGAAGATCTTTTCCACGGATGAAATCCACCCTTGGCGAACGCGTTGGAGTCGGGCAGCGTGGTCAGGGGGCTCGTGTTGCCGATTTTGTTGCACGTCGCAGCCAGCATGGCTAAGGGGGTCGTTCCGAATCGCGGCTCTTCCTGCCGCGGAGAACAACAACCATGATAGAAACAATAAGTGCAATAATGACAACGATAAAGAAATGCGAAAACTTTTGCGACAACAAAGCGCGCCCTCCACATTTCGTTTGCCAAAGGAAAAAAAATATATATTTATACAAATATAAATGAAACATAAAAGTCGATCGTCACATTTCATCGATACAAACACCTCTCTTTGTTTAAATGTTTCTTTTGGAACTTTTGGAAAAGATCGATTCAGCAGAACATTTTTAAACGTTTAGAGCGGAGATCTCGACGCCGGGAGATACACCGGAAAAGAACTAAAATTGTACGTTTTAATGTGTTTAAAACAGCTTAACGGAAATTGGCAGCTGCAGATGTTAAAGCGAGGTTGAGACCAAAAAAAAAAAAGTGAAAATGCTCTTTTTGTCTCCCGCCGGTCGGCCGAAGACAGTCGGACAAGTTGGTTTCTTTCTCCAGGAGCCGCGGATGTGCCTGAACTCACCCCGAGAATGGAGGTCGCCATATCCAGGCCTGTGTGGAGCGCAGCGGGTCCCGCAGACGAGTGCGCGTCCGTGTCCGTCCCGCGTCCGTGTTTTCCGGCAGCACCTGTGACCGCGCTCACGCCGCGCGCTCCAAACTCTATATCCAGTTGCAGAGAAGCGCCTTCTTTGAAGTACAGCTGGCCGGAGCGCGCAGCCAATCCCGGCACCGGGAGCCCCGCGCGGCCAGGCGCTCAGCCAATAAGAGGCACGGAGAGGGCCGCGGACCCCCCTCGTCGCCCGTCAGCAGCTGCTCCAGGGCTCCGTCCCGAGCATCAAGTGCCCTCACATTTCCCCGCACGTTTTATATACACACATTCGCCATCAAGATTAAAATCCTTCCTACATTACGGGTTTTTTTTTTTAAATTCCAGTCTTGCCGGTGTAAAAGCTCCGCGTCTCTGGAGGGTAAGGTGGGCCGTAACACCGCTCGGTTGGGTACCGGTTCTGTCTGCTTGGGAGCTACTTTTTAAAACGCTATTTAGAAAATATGACACTCCTTTTAACGACTTAATGCTTATTGGAATCGCGGGAAAATCGCAGTTTTGGAAGTTTCGGTGTCTCGTATTTATTTTAGACGCGCACTGTTTGTATTGTGTCCTACGAAAATAAAGGCGTCTGCACTATTCTGACATGTTTCTCACGTTTGAAATTGTCGTGTAGAATTTTTGAATTGAACGTTGCGAACGGAGCCTCTCAGTTTAGGTGGTTGAGAAGGAGTTTGTACGGCTGGACTGGAGCGCGGATGTGCGAATGCGGCTCGCAGACTGAAGTTCAGCATCAACTTCTTTTTTAAAAAAATTTTCTATTTATTTCTAATCCACAGATGAACGAAGCAGAAACGAATCCGGAGCGCCGGTCGCCTCCATCTTGACGGACCAACTGGCCGCAGGACGATCTGTGGGACGAGACACCGGTGCCCTCATTGTCCTCATGTCCCCGAGCAGGACAGCGTCCCTAACAACAGGTGCATTTGGCTCGCGGTGACGTCTGTGTACGTGTGTATGCGTGTATCTGAGTGTGTGTGCGTGTGTGCACGTGCGTTAAAAAAAAAAACACTAAATCCCCGAATTGCCGGTTTCTACTGACCAGCCCGTTTTTTTTGGTGAAACGAAGGAGGGGTAGAAGGACTGTGGGGACGGTGAGCAGTGGACGGAATTGTTTTGCCGACTTCTCCCCGGCATTTGCATCATGTGGACGTCCTCGAGGCGGGACGGGAAAGTTTACCCTGTGACGACAATGTCGCTTCATCTCAAGGCAAACAAATGTCACGACTAGGGCCTTTAATTCGCGGGAATGCAGCTAAGAGTACATGCATAATATTTAAGCGCCTATCAATTTCTGTCAATGCATTTTCCACGTGAGACACCCCCCCCCCGTAAAGATCAATGCATTATGACAGTGTTGCTCGGACTGATAAAACATTTCGTGTAATTGCGTAATGTGACAATGGATCGCTAATCACGGCCCCTTTAAAAGTTAAAGCAATTTTCCCCGGAATGGCTTTCGGCGAAAGCTGTACATTAGAGTTTTCAAAACGGCCAAATAATGTTCTATTATGAAGCCTGAATGCTGCCAGTCAGTCCGAGTGCCATTTGTGAATATCCCCACCTACGGAGAGGTGAATATAAAACAATTTCTTCAAATCCCCGGCACTGAGCTCGGAAAATTGCTTCATTTCTGCAATCATGGCAATTTGACTTGAGTGCAATTAGAACTATTAAATGTCGATTATGCATAAACAAATTTGATTGAAATGCAAAAGTGCCCCTTGTAGAAAGTGAATGCGGGCTTATGTGAGCATAAATGTATGATTAATTTCTATATGGTTTTTATCGACGGAGCTGCATTGTTTGGTCCAGCATTTACATGATAACCGCGCGTATGTTTCATTCGCCAGTATTTCAATGATATATTTCTTAAACCGCATCTATACATCATGTGCCGCGCGTTTTCTTCAGAGCTGAAATTGCCACTGTGCCGTAAACTGGCGGTTTTCGTTTCCAGTGTTCACTTAAAATGTCTGCAGAATAAAGCACGAACAATATTTAGCTCATCCGAGCATATTTTCGATAAGGTGGATGCGCAATTAAAATAATTTATCGTCGCCCAGCGTTAACTCTTTATCCTTTAGTGCACAGGAGGAGATTTGTTAAAAATAATTTTGACGAATAAGGGCCGCGATAATAATCCCGCAGCCGGTTAAACACGCGCGTCTTTCTATTGTGCGCGGCGACACTGTACACGCCGGCGGGACGGCGATTCTAATAATTCTCCCTGCACATTTAGACAAAATACGACACGACCTTCTACTCCGCGCTTTTGCTCCTCACCTGTTTTATTAGACCTGCGGCTTTAGATTTAAGCAGCGAATGACGCACCTGCACAAGCAGGGCAGCCGCGGACGTCCACATGGCGGCTTATTTATTTCATTATATGAGAAAAATGTAAGCGATACGAGTGACTTCCAGCTTTGGAAGGTGGTCACATCCAGGCGCAAGGAAGCCTTTCTCCTCCGGGTAATTAGGAACCTATTAGAAGCCATTAGATCGATCAATGTACCTTAAACAATGTGAGTGATTTATTTGGTGTGAACAAAACCTTCTGCATCAATTGCGATGAGGCTGAGTGACGGTACATCCATCACGGCGTTAAGCAACAAAAGATAAATGATTAATCCAGGTCTATTCATTATAATCCGAGCTACAAAGAGCCGCTGCGTCTCCGCATTATTGCCGTGTCGTTTTCTGCGTGTTCAGCGACCCCGGAGGCCGCGTTTAGGCTCCTCAAGTGGGGTTTCAACCTGCTAACCCAGCGCCGTGTTGCCCCTTTCGCTCGCGGGAGAACAATATTGTTTGTGAGCGAATAAACTATTAATCTGCGCCGTGCTAAGTTTCCCCGAGTGTATAATCCGTTGCCTTATTTTAATGTCGTTATTTACAGAGGAGTTAAAATAGGAGAAAAAGGCCCGAGTTGATCCGCAGTGATGCCCGTGTTTAAAGGAAATAAACACGTTTTAGTGATTTGTTTCTTTTTTGTTTTTTTTTGTTTGTCAAAGACAGCGAGAGTCACGGGTTGTTTATACTTTTTTACTTTTTAATGCTGGCCTGGAAAAAGTTGTAGATAATTTCTCTGAAATTTACTGTTTGGGGTAAATTTGGAGACGCTGATGAGTTTTTTTTTTTTGCTTTGTTTTCTCTCTCGTGAGGAACAATATCGATCAAAGCGGTGTTCAACTCCGCAACTTTCAGTAGGTCTCCGGGACGACGGCACGAGGTAATAATTACAAAAACCATTAATTTGCATATTAAAAGGGTTTCTCGATCAAGCGGGGGTGGCCTAGCTGCGCGCGCGCGCACACACACACACACACACACACACACACACACACACCTCCTGACCCTGCGCTGCACGTCCGACGTCACCACACCTGAGACCGCACACGCGGTGGTGACGGGGTTGCAGGGGGCGCGATGTGTCTTCATTAGGCCGCACTGCGGTCATTCGGGGTGCGAAGGGGGGGTCTTCGCGCCGGTACGTCTTTAACAATCCGGGAATCCGCGTCCTTTGGATAAAGTACCAAATAAACACAGAATGATCGGGAAATCCACACTGACACGACGAAGAATGTTTGCCGAACGGCTCTTGAATGTCACAAATATGCTAGAAATGTGAAAGGGGGGACGCGAAGCCCTCAGGGTGGCCGCAGGGGGTCTCCACCTGGCGCTGAGGTGGCTCTGAACCTGCGTGAACTTTCCCAAATGAAGGCGTCGGGGGCTCACGGTCCTGCGTTTTCTGATGCTCCTGAAAAGATGCAAACGTTAAAAAAAGGACGACCAAGTCAAATAAACTAATTTCTGAGAAAAGTTTTCCACAGTGTAATTTATGTGAAAAATTAGGGTTAGTGCTGTGGACCGCAGGAAACGGTTCGCCGGTTCCCGCGCGTGCGAAGGGCTGCGAACTGCTTACAACCTGGACAGGAGTGGGACCTCCGGCCGAAGCCGCGGCGCGACAGCGGCGTCACCCACTGTGCCACCGTGACGCCGTCTGTTCGGTTAATAAGAGCTCAAAAACACAGAGGAGCCGTGAAAACGAGATACTTCCAGAATGAAGAACGTTTTACCGCCAAACTGATGAAAACACCTCATTTACTGGCTTCTTCTAAAGATCCAAATTTTCTCTTATTGTCACGCTGTTGCAGAATAAATCAGAGATTTTTTGCACCATTTATACATACATAAATCCGGTATATCGTATACAGTGATTTTTTTAAAAATCATAGATAAATTAGAAACGAAAACAATGAAACACACACGTCTGGTGTGGTCAGATTTATCTGAGGGACATCAGACACGTTTTGTCGCTCTGCCACTGTACTGGGTGGTTAAAAATGTCCCCTAACCGGTTGGTCATGTTTTTACAGCAGAGGGTAAATACTGCAGGTCGATGGAAACGCTGCTAAAGGAGCTTTCGGCGCTGCGCCTGGAACATCTCTCTGTCACTCGGTCCCTTCCGTCTCAGGAGCGTTTTCTCCATCTCCAGTAAAGATGAAATAAAGCAGAAACGCGCTGCTCTGTTAGATGCTTCCAGCACCGTTGGTGGTAACCGTGTCACCGCTGGGGTTCTCGCTCTCCCGGCGCTCCAAACATCTGCCTTCTTTTTTAAAATCCTCTATATATATTTCGCCCCTTTACTAGACGCAGCTGATCGATGAGCAGATCTGAATGATCAGCACTGATTTCTTCTAATAATTCCCTAATATTTCACTAATGTTTCACCTCGGACTTAAATTGTTTGAACACGTTTTGAAATGTACGCACTACATGTAGGAATAAAGACCGTGTTTTACTATGCAGACCTCAGTCTTACTGCACATGGTGTAATATAAGGGTGGTACTATGGTAAATGGCCTCCCTGTAGAAAGGTAACAAACCCACCAACCTTCTTAACATTTGGGCTGTCATGGCGTTCCTTTTCATTCTTTGTACTGTTTTCTCCAACCCCCCCCCCATTAATATCCTGTAGGCCTCAGTTTTTGAGGGTGACTTTCTTGACAGGTTAATTTACCCCAGTAAAGTAGGTAGATATCAAGGTGAAAGTGTGGTACCTGCCTTCTTTACCACATATGCAGTACATATATGTCATGCGTTAAATTAATAAGGTAAATATAGTGGACGTGTCCACAGTGTATTAATCGCATACAGCACATGTACAGCAGTTCACTGTTTGGTCACATTCTTACACATCTCCTGGTGGAAAATGGTAGATATTGAAGAAGAATGTGGCTCATCGGAGGACAATGTGAAGTGCACAGACCATCCAGGTGACTGTTCAAAAGTGGCCACATGAAAAGGGTGACGTTGCACTTCAGCGTGGCTCCAGCTGGCAGTTTCTCGCGTGGATGGCGATTCGGCCTTTATTTAGCTCACACCGCTCTCAGCGAGCAGCACGGAGGTCTTAAACCCCAAGAGAAATAAATGCCTGTTGAAATGAAGTGGCAGCTGAGCTGCTGGTGGAACCGGCCAACGCTGCGTTCGGTTGAGGCAACTCGAAACCAGGAGAACGGTGAGGTTCTCCAGTCATAGCCGTTCTCCGTTTCCTCGGCCTGCAGAATTTGTTGGAAAACATCTCCAAAAATACGTTTTATTTTCATGGGGTTTTTTCCAACCAGGTCTCTGTGTTTTGCTTTCTAAGTTATGCGGCCAGTTAACAGTTTCTCAGCTGACTTTACCTGTCCTCTCAAGACGGGTCAGTCTGCCCTTGGTTTTCACTCCAGGATCCCGCAGATATGGAATGTTACACTTTTCACTTTCAGCAAACGTGTGACTCCTGATAGGCGGTGGCCCTGTTAAATATATAAAGAGAGGATGATCCTTTGAGAAGTAAAACAAGAAGGTGTGGAATTCAGACTCACCTTCAGAACTGAAGGTGAAGGAAAGCACTAGATAGGAAACGCTGCAAATAGAAGAGCGAAACTTGACTGAGGGTGAGGGCCTCATGGCACAACATGACACAGGGCTTCTGAGCCGAAAAGAGCAGCGAATCAACACAGAACTCGGCACGTCCCCCTAGAACATTCCAGATCATGGCTGTAGTTACGTAAGACAGCACGACTCGGCGACGGTGAAAAACTGCATGGGACGGAGGGGGGATGGGAGGGACAGGGAGGAGCAGCCGCAGTTCCGCGTTGCTCTAACTGCTCGCTGGAGGTAAGTACCTCCCAGGCTTGGGAGCAGCCAGCTCTGCGGAAGGATTCACTTGCTCCCTGTAGGTGACCTGGCCTCAGGGAGAAAGGCTTTCCCATCTGGCGAGGAGCCTGCGCTCCACCCGAGCAGCCGTCCGTCTGCTGCGAAGGAACCGGCCACACAGACCATTGTCCTTCCACCTCTGCACACACCTGGCGGGCCTCAGGAGCGGCCAGGTGGCCGCTTCTTACCCCGCTCACCCCATGTTAACACGCCTTTTCTTACTATGTCAGCGTCACCTCATCATTTTGGGACCTGATGTTTTCTTTTGTTCAACCTTCACTTTATTATTATTATTATTATTATTATTATTATTATTATTATTAGTCAAATACAAACAAGGAGGACTTTCTATTATGTGACACCAAGATAGGGATGAAGAGATTGATCTGAAATGTGTTTAACGTTTTCAGTGGTGCTGGAAAGTTGTCATTTTTGCCAGGATGATTTGTGTCCATTTTTTGGGGACAAAGTTTTGCAGTGATTTCTGGGAAAGGGCGTGGATGGAGGTGGGTGGCAGCTGACGGGGGGGCCACTGCTGGCTGGGACGGGAACGTCGGGTCGGTGTCACGTTTCCTCTGCCACTTCCCCAGGCAGAAAAATGGTGCCTTCTTCAAAAACTCTTGTGATGATATTGAATTTGTAACAACCCCATATTTAATAATGAAATTTCCTTTGATTTTTTTTTTCTGCTCCTCCTTTCGACGTGCTTTGAACACTGCACGTTGGTTTCGGCGGCTTACCTGCGTACCACTGCAAGGAGACGGAGCTTTTATGCAGATTTGAGGTGTTCATTGTTATTTCACCATGGAACTTGCGGGCGGCTGCGGCACCGAGGTGTGTGACGTCCCCCACCCCCGGGGAGGGGCGTTCCTGGGCCGCAGTGCCGAGGCAGGTGTGCGGGGACGCTGCTGTGTGGGCGAGTCAGCTGGGGGTGGCGGGCCTCCCCCCTCCCAGCGGACAGGATCAGCTCCTCTCCAGCAGCGCCGGCCCAACCAGCAGGAGTCTGTAATTGTGTGGCAGCAATTTAAATCATTCCACTTCAGTGTCTTGAGAGCGACTCTACTTGCTGTCGCTTCTCTGGGCAATAAGGAAATCTGAGGACAAAATCACGTTCAGGCAACAAATTTAATAGCGTGAAAAAAAATCATGTAAAACGGCTTCTAAATATATTTAAAGTTGGCCGAGTATTTGTGTGCCGTTGCATACGGTGGGCCGTCGTCGCTTTCCCGGCACACGGGGTTGTTCTCCTGTGCTTTAGCATCTGAGCAGACAGCTGGCGGCGCGTCATCAGTGTGATGTGTGAACGGGCAGGGTGCGCAGCACCGTACCTCAGCCAGAGCTGGAAATTGACGCTGTGGATCTCCATCATCTTGCGACTGATACCTGCTCCCTTCCCTGGAGACAAACACACTGTGCATCAGCTTAGAGCCTGATCTGCTGGTAACAGGAGACCGACACCGTGCTCCTCCGGCACCTGTTGACCGACACCTGTCCCTGTGATGGACGCTCACCGCGCCTCTCCGCACCGACAGAGGCCGATATCAGTCCGCCAGACGGATTCCCAGGTTAAACCCCTGAGCATTGGTGAACATGTGGTGCTGGATGTCGATGAGCGGACGTCCGCACGGTGAGAAGCGGCGTGTTGCAGGTACGAGCAGAACCAGGCCCACGTCGCCTGATTATCGTGCACGGCGACGAGGAGAAGAACGGCCGCTGCCGCCAGCGCCGGGGTGGTTTCCAAATCAAGCAACACGCAATCAGGGACACACTTGAAGGCTGGGGAATGGAAGCGGATGGTGTGGACGAGTCTGTCTCCTCAAGTGCTTTTTTTTGACTACAGATTATTGTAATTTGATCCTAAAATGCCACAGTAAATTATGGTTTGGCGCCACAGAAATGGCTTTTTTTCCCCCCATGGCAGAATTTCCCAGAAAAACCCGCGCGGCGTGTTAGCGTGAAGCGCGGCGATTTGCGCGGAAGGGCTTTTCTGCGAAGAGCCCGAGCGAAGCGCGAAAACTTCTGACTGCCCCTCCGGTCCCTTTCTGATGTAATTTTGCATGCTTGACGCGTTTGGAAAGAAAACAAACTATTTTCCCTGTTTGGACTGCGCGGCGTGTCCGGTTAATTGCTGCGTTTTCCCCCACGAAATCGTGCCCACTTCGAGGAGTCTCGCCCGTTGCCGCGGAGATCACCTGCAGGGCCCTGGCCGACGCGCGCCGCTCCGTCCCCGACGTGGACTTTGCCCATTAATGCGTCGCACGCTAAGACAAATCAAATCGCCTTTTTCTTAAAGGGTGCGGGGTCCTTTCGCAGAATTGCCAAATTTGTTTACCGATTGTGAGCGTCTATTGACTTTCCCATTATCTGCAAAGAGCTCTTATTAGCAGGTCTTTCTTTGGCGCCGCAGACAAAGAGAGCAGGCGAATGGACAGTGTTACAATACAGCGCATTCTGCCCCATTGTTCCCCCAAGGCCTCCGCCAGGCATTTGCCAGTGAACGGTATAATCGGCGTGTCATTTCGCTTCCGAGCTTATTTTTCCGGCGCGTCCAGCTGAACCGCCGGCGGAACTGCCTCCTTTTCACGTCTGCCCATTCCGTTCTCCTGTTTCAAACGCGATTCCTGCGTTTTTGCAAACTTTGCTTGTTTTGTCACTGGAACTGTTAGCACTGTTAGCCGAGTTTGGGAATTCTGGCTCCTTTTTTTTCAAATCACGGCCCCAGACAGGGGGCCCCTGATTCGTGGGTCACCGACCACATCGCTGCGCCCTTCTGAGTCATTTCGGAAGCCGCGTTGTCGGAAAGCTCCCCTGGATGAAGGCAGGACAGGGCCAAGGTCGTCTTAGCAGAATAGCTGTAGATGTGTGTAATATATGTAAATCTGGCTACCCAGAAAAACGTGGAAATTGTCGGAAGTGACAGGTCGACATCTCGGCCTTTCAGCTGGTCCTTCTGTTGTTTTGTGTTGTGGCGTGGAAATCAGGCCTAACCCGGCCTGCGCGTTGAACGCTTTCAAAACAGCGATTGAAACCTGCCGCTCCCTTTGGACGGAGCGCCAGAAAAACGGGAAGTTGCTCACCTCCGTTTCACAGAACACGATTCCGTGTCCTGCACTGATTTCCGACACGGCGGTGATGATGGTGGAGGAACAGATTGTGTTGACTGGGCTGAGAAACTTGGTGGTATCTAGTGATTATATGAACATGAACGTGGACAGGGACACCAGCTATGGGCTGTTTTCCACTGTTTGTTGATGATTTCACTTAAGGCAGCAAAAGCCTTGTGGCCCAGGTCAATCTGCGTAAACCTCGAGTGATTCCTCAGCTTCTGAGTCTGTGTCGCAAGTCTGTTTGTCTCCTTCTGAGTCCCACGAGCTAGATTCTCGAGTCAGTATCCGGAGCGAGTGTCTGCCAGCGACGTTCCCAGGTGAGGATCTCACCGTGTCTGTTTAGAGAAGCTGCCGTTACCTCCTTGTCGACCATCACTCCAGGCCTTGATCCAGGAACCGCATTCTGGAAGTTACCGTGCTCCTTGCCTGGCGGAGTCCCAGCCACTTTTTACACTGATGTCTGAACAAATGAAAGACAAGACCCTGTTGACATTGTAGTCAAAGCTGCTTTGGAACGTGTCACGATAAAAGATGCGTCATGGCTGCCCTTCCTTACGTTGCTGCGGAGCGTGTCTGTTCCAACAACAGTGACGGGTGTTGAAAACGGGGCTTCGGTGTCTATGTTCGTTTCGCCGCCCGACAAGCCGTGGAACGACGGAATTCCACAAAGGTGAGCCGTGAGCCATCTTGACGCGAAGGAACGCGGAATTCATTCAGAACCTCGTCCGCTGTCTCCGTCGCGCTTTAAACAGCAGCTCCTCGTTCTGCTTACACAGCTTGAGACCACAGAAACGCACCAGGTTTGCAGCCTTTGTTCAGCTCAGGTCCTCCTGCCGAATCACCGTTGCTGCCGACGTGCCACGTCCACTGAGGGAAGACGCTGCTTCTGGCAGCTAACTGAGCCACTGGCCCATAGAGGGTTTTAAGCGGAGAGATATCTAAGGTAGTGTCACACAGTGCATGTGACAGCATCATTAATTCATTCATTTAGTTATTTATTACACGGTGCGGGGAAAACAGCGTTTCTCCGGTGTAGTTACTGTCACTGTCTTTTTCGGAACCCAAAACTTGAAATTACTTTTACGGGTGCTTAACCTGATCTGTCTCCGCGGAACACACGACAGGTAAAACGCACGGCCTGTGCGACACCTTCGGGAGGAGCGTCAGAAAGCGGCGGTTCTCACAGCGACTGCTGGGAAGGTCCGACAGGGCGGCCAAAGCGGTTCGAGTCCCAGCTCTGCTGCCAAGCTGGCGTCTCCTCACCGGCTGTTCTAACCTTCCGAAGATATTAATTAAGTGATATGGATGGTGGACCCTGGCAGTGGAACCTGGCTCTGGGAACACAGAATGTCACATCTCTGCTGGGGAGGGAGCCTGAGTCCGAGTGGCAGGTGAGGAGGTACCGGCTCCAAATAGATGGTCTCACCTCTGTGTAAAGTTGGGTTTTGGAGCCAAACGTCTCGATTGGAACCGGTCTCCCTCATGCGCTGGAGTTCCTCTTCGTGGGTGTGGAGATGCTCACAAGCCCTTGGCTGAGGGTGGTGCAGCTTGGGTTTCTTTCAGTGGATGAGCCTGGCGCCTCGATGTGGCTCCGGCTTTGTTTCTTTTGCATACGGCCCACAGTGGAGCATCGAATCTCCTTCAGAAAGATCGATGAGCGACACCGTCCCCCCGAATTTGTCGTCCTGCTGGGGGACTTCAAAGCTGATGTTGGGAAGAGTGGGGACACCTGGAAGGGCGTGATCGGCAGGAACGGCCGGCTGCGTCTGAACACGAGGAGGAATTATGATTGGGCTTCTGTGCTGACCATGACAAACAGCATGTTTGAGCACAAGAAGGTCCACAAGACCACCAGAATGGTATCTGATTTGAGGCTGTATGTTCCAGAAGCTTGTGTTCAGCATGGGGCCGAGATGTGAGCAGAACACCCCTTGGTGGAGAGGCAGATTTGACGTGCAGGGCACCAGCTAGACAGACCTGGGGGACCCAATTATTTTGTGAGGGTTTTCTGGGAAAGACTGGCAGGCTCCCAACTGCAAGAACATTTCTCACTTCTTCCATGTGAGGTTGGAGATATCGAGTCTGAATGGGCCAGGTAGAAGACCTCGGTCACAGGCGCAGCTGCCAAAAGCTGTGGTCTGAGGCCGGCTGGTGCCCCTCGCAATAGCGACACCAGAAACCCAGCAGCGAGGGTGAAGGACCGTCTGACGTCCTCTGGGATTTTCTGGCAACCCTTCCGTCACATTTGGTGAGAGAGACTTGACCAGACTCTGCTGAGCGCTGATCAGTGGTGTAGCGAGGGGTGGCAGTGGGGCCGTCCGCCCCACTGGGCGCCAAGCAGAAGGGCTGCCAGGACTGCAAGGGAACGACTGTTTGCAGGGAATTAAAAATGTGTACAAGTGGAAATTTTGGCTGACTACAAGGGGTTAAAGCGAATAAAACTCAACACAGAGAAGGTCTGCAGTCCTCCTACAGTTGTCAGACCCCTAACTGTTCACGCACAAACAACTGCAGTGCATTGTGGGAGAGCCCTGGCTGCCCCCTCTGCCACTACGATACACAGCTGATTTCTTGTCCCACACGTTCATTTCAATAAAAGGCCATCGGGGGCATCCAGAGTCCCTGCTGCGGTGGGGGGTGGAGGAGCTCTGGCTGTCCCATAACTCACCGCTGCTGTATATCTGTAAGCAATGTGTGTAACACCGCATTAGGTCTTACAGGGGGATCAGTGGGGGTGTTGCGGGGGGGGGGGGCATTTTCTCTAAGCGTGTCTGTGGAGGCGACCACTTCTGAGGAGACCGTGCAGAGGTGGAAGAGGCGTTTTGAGCGATTCCTTTACCTGGCGGACACGTGCAAGCGTCTGACGACTCAGGGAGACGAAACTCCATCGCTGTTCCCTGGGTAGCTGTGATCGTGCAAGACCTGCGTGGCGGTGGAACCTCAGAGGGGGACGAGATTCAACCCGAGATGCTGAGGGGGGTAGAGGTTGTGTGGCTCATGTGACTCCTCAGCTGGGATAGATACCTGTGGACTGGCAAACTGGGGTGGTGGTTCGGTTCTATATTTGAGAAAGGAGGTGGTTTTAATCGGGGGTCGATATATTTGTCCCTATTTGCTATGAGAGGCTTCTGTGTACAACAGCGTGTTTCAATATCCTACCGCTGGAAACTGGTTTCAGCACTCAGTCCGGGGTGGGAACTATTCCCGCTTCCTTGTTGCTCAACAGGACAGACCTGTTTGCTGCTGCTTTCTCTCCCCGCTGTTTTTATCTGCGCTAATCGATCTGCCGCATACCGTAATCGCCCCCCCGGGGTGTGAGCTCGCGTTTTTGCTGTTGTGCGGTCACTCGTCCGGGCCTCTTCCCTGGAGCACCGCCGTCCTGTTTGTGCACCTCACCTGAGCCCAGGTCCCTCACAAGGTGAGGAGACCCAAAAACAGGGTTCGTAAATCACGACTCCAGATGAAGCACGTGCGTGACGGCGGGGTCTGACTTTCACCTTGTCCTCCGGTCGGCGCTTGACGTATCAGTACCGGTCCAGCTCGGGTTCCTTAAATGAGCTGGTTGTGGGCATCACAGTCCACACACTTCATCACCACTGTTCCAGACTGATGATCTTTAGGCCAAATGCTCCTGTGGTCTTCAATAAACAAGAGCTCAACTTGCTCACTCATAATGACTCATATGGAGTGGAGCATGTTGAGGATGCTGAGTTACCGTAAACCTCCCTGGGGGGTTTTCTGCCCTGGCCCACAGCCCAATGAGGGTACAGGAGGCTGGGAATAGATCATTTGTTTAACAGCAGGCAGAGAGTTGCCTCTCATCTACGAGGGGGCAGGAATGGCGGCCTGACTGAAATTAATTGATTCCAGTAGACGTGAACCTCAGGAATGAGAAGATGTAAACGTCGCTATTGGGCATTTCAGGAATGGGTTTTTCAGTGGTTTGTTTTTCATCTGGCTTCCCTTCGCACCTGTGATGGAAGGATGTTGTCCGGGTGAAAGCGGTGTCCTGCCGAGCCGGTGGCTCCCAGGGAGGCACGAGGCTCACGGTCCCACCACTTGAGGCTGCGAGCAGTTAGCAGTTAGCAGTTGGCTTTACTTTGTCTTTTTTCTTCACAGTTTCCTTGAATTCAGCTGTTTTTCCCAGGGACTGAAATGAAAAAAAAAAAAAAACAGTCCCGTGGTCATTTGTTCAGCTTTTCAGTGCTATCAGTGCTGAGCTTCAACCTTGCAGATGCCGCCAGGTACTTCAATGTCGGTCTGAGGTCTTGTTGAGTGTCAGTCAGCTTTGAATGAGGGCTTGATGAACTATCTGCAGCTTCGGTCCGCAGCTATGAGGAGTACACTCCTGTTGATGGAGGTTCTCTGAAGGAGATGCAGAGCTGGACAACCCCTGGCACCTCAGGTCCATGTCGCTTGCAGTCAAAACCCTCAAACGCTGGTAGAGTGTCGATATCATACGAACAAGCCGAACCAAACGGGGGCAACGTGCCGCCAAAGAGAGCAGCAAAGTATCTTTCAGGTTTCTCAGAACGATAGATTATGACCAGTTTATTTAGACATCCATCATCGGCAACCACTTAGTCCTAAGCAGGGTCACGGTGGTGTGGATCCCAGAATCATTAGGCCAGTCTGAGAAGTTTCTCGGATAGGATGGAGTCCACTGCAGGGTGGCCACACGCAAGTTGACTAAAGGCAGTTTCATAGTGACCAGTTAACCTGAAACCCCTGTCTTTGGACTGTGGGGCAGGGTAGTCCCCCCTAATTGCAGCAAGGACATCCAAACTCAGACTGAGCGGGATTCGATCCCACAGCCCAAACAGCCCAGGCGCTGGGAGGCAGCAGAGATGCTAGCTGAGTCATTTAGTCGCCTTCGTCTTTTCGTGATGATGTTCATGCCATGTATGGATTCAGAATGTTTTTGCTTCAAAGAAACCGGTATAACAGCAAAAAGGCTGTTTTGTAAATAATTTGCATCGCACTGCCGATGGTGGCGAGGAGGACTGCACAGAACCACTCACCCCATGTCATCGACACCGGTCCGGGTGACGGTGTCAGTGGCCGGCAGCCGATCCCGCAAGCACAGCGGTCCGTCACAGAGCAGCTACACACCCACCCATTCTCTACGAGCGATTTACAGTCACCGGTTCAGAAGAACATCTGTTTTTGGACTGTGGGACAAAACGGGGAAAACAGGCAATCTCCACACGGACCCGAGGTCTCAGGCATTTGGTTTAAACTTTGGATGCTGCACCGCCGCCTCACCTGCTCAGCTGCAGCTTAGTTTATTGAAACTTAACCAGGAGGTCTTTGGCAAAATGCAGCCATCTAACATCTAACAGAGCTCCTCTCGGCCCAGGCGTTTAGTCCCAGTCACAGTCAGGCGCCCGCCAGGTCATCGGGTTTATGTTGCACTACCAGGGGCACGAAGGTCCGCCACCTGCAGCACAGAAGAAAGGTGCTCTTCACAGGGGACACCGTCAGCCCGGCCGTGTTGGACACACATGGCCGCGCCGGCGCTACAGCGTGGAGACACGGTGGTTTGTTTGCCGTGACCCTGCGAGGTACGTGTGACTTTTATAAGGGAATTTAACACCTGATTTATTTGCTTTGAAACTGCGAGATCCTCAAATTGTCGGTCTTGGTCCCACAGCACAAATAATGCTTGTTTCGCTGAAGTCCGGTGTAACCGAGAAAAGTAGATTCCAGTTGAAATGACACAAGAAAACACGCAAGTCCGCCCGTTCCCAGTGCGGCGATGTGCGGTTTTCATCTGGGAGGCCGAGAGGTGAGCTGCAATCCGGATGGATCCCAACGCGCCGATTTGAAGGCGTTGCCGTCGTTCTCCTTCTTCGCTGAGCAGCAGGATTTCCACAGGACACCCAGGCGGCGCGAGGGCCTGCGGGAAGCTGATGAACGCTTCCTCTGTGTGTTTATGGGCTCCGAGACACCGCCACGCCGCTAAAATGAGCATTTTGATTCCACGGCAATGAAGGGCCTTTGTGAGGTTCGGCTCGTTGTGGGTGATTAGACTGAAAACGGCTGCTTGTCCTGGAGATCACCGCTGCGCCACATGACATTCTTCCTGATTGAAGGTCGAAATATTTTGAATTCTAATCGGCCGCTGGATGAATTGCCTGGAACAAACCGTCGCATCTCCCGGCTTCCTTCCCTGTCTGCCGTGAAAGGAATTGCCGGGAGCGGCCAGGCTTGATGATCATAGAATTACTGGATGGTGATTCTAAACCCCTCAAAGAGAGGTTGCTATGGAGATCCCGTTCGAAACTGTGCGGTGATTCACCTTTGAAAGGCTAGAGGGGCTGAAAGCGGAAGAAATCATTGTTCAGGTGGCCGCCGGTTTAGGAGATTGGCGGTGCCGGCGCAATCAGTGCTCCGGCAGTAGTTAAAGATCTAAAAAGGGCTGTCCTCTGAACGGTGTGGGACAACAGTGATGCGAGTAAGATGGCTCCTTTCAATCAGGTCCTCTCAGACCCACTCAGCTGGGGACAAAAAATGATCTGGTGGAACACAAATGAAAAGGGGATGAAAACCTCGAGTGTTTTTTTTACCCCGCCCCCCTCCCCTTTTAGAGTTAATGAAATCTCGAACCACTCAGTATATTCATTCTTTCACAACAGAAAGTCTCCGGCCGACCTCAAAGAGACCGTCCTCGGCCACGTTAATTGAGCCTTTCTCTCCTTAATTCATTTACTGTACCCCCCAAATGAAATACGGCTGAGAGAACCCGTGTTAAAGGCGCTCTTCCCGTATATTAAAAAAAATCATTGTCTGATGTAAATTGAATACATTTTCCTCCTCCTCCTCCCGCGGATGTGAAACCGCGAGTGGCCCGTGTCGGCACCTCGCGGCAGATGTAGCGCGCAGCGGTTAAAGTTTATTAAGCGCTTTACAGGTGCCCGAGTTCTTGTTTTTTCCGCATATTTGCCGCCGGTGTTCCGTAACACCAACTTCCTACTTGCGTTCTTCAGATTCGGGAAGTGTGGCTTTCCTTAGAGTGCAGCCACATGAAAAACCCCGATGGCTTCGCTTTATTTTAATCTGCCCCCCCGTCCAAAGAAAGACCAGGAATTCGGATCGGTCACATCTTAGCACGTGAAATATAAGGTATTTGCAAAGTCTTCAATTTAAAGCAAGTAAATCACTAGCTTGCGTTGCCAGCTTTTGTTTTGCTTTTGGAAGCGACGGTAATGGGCCTCTCCTGCCTGCAGACCCATAAATCAGGCCTTACTGCTCCGAGTGCCGGGGGACTCGCAGCTGTACGCTTGTGCCGAACATCTTAAAAGCCGGCTGAGGAATGTTAAGGTCCCCGTTTGGCTCCGCTTTGGACTGATGTGTAAGAACTTGTACAGGAAATTATCCGGCAGCGACGCCTGTAATTTGACTAACGCTGGAGACATGTCCTCCCTGTTGCCGGACCGACGTTGGTCACGCCGGGGTACGGGTGATGGATACTGACTGGGACTCGTTTCTTTATGTGTTTTATCTTTCCAGATCGCCGTGTAGAGCGTGACGGTGACGTGCAGGGACCCGACGTTTTCTCAAATGCCGCCGCACTCAGTCGGCTGCCGAACGCACGCTCTTCCGCTTCTGCGGCCGTTTCGCGTCAGTGGTGCGTTTACCTCAAAGACACGCAGTACGGAGACGTTCGCTGCGAATGGCGGCCCGCGCTGCCTGGGGAGAACCGTGACGGAAAAAGATGTACTGATTTCCCCAGATGAAAACCGGTTAGTGTATAAAAGATAATGACACAATATTTTAAATGGAACTGGTTCAAAAACCTCAAAAAGTTGCCTTCGATCGCAGAGAACTGGAGTGTTTTTACGTTTGGCTTATTTTTATTTCCTCCCCTCCCCCGTTATTCCAACAAAGAGGAGAGAATGAAGCACACACTACGCTTCAAATTTATGCGGCAAAATGCGCTCAAATTCGCTCCGCTCGACAACTCGGCCAACTTTCGCCGGGCCTCTGCCCGTGTACCTGCGCCTTCGCTTACGTCTCCAGATGCCACACGGCACTCGGCCCGGGTCCTTCTGCGGGATGCTGAACAGAAAGAGCGTTTCTCCCCACGCTCACGCTGCCGAGATGCATCTGAGAGGCAGACGCTTTTATTCCGCCCGGACCCGCGTCCTTGTCACGTGGCCCTGCGGTCAGCACCAAACCGGAAGCCTCGCGACGAAGTTCTCACTGACACAGAAGATCTTTGTGTCGCGGGTGCAGGCGCGTCTCATAGCGGCCCTGTCATAACATACAGTGCACTAAATTAAGCGGTAGAATGTTAACTGTCACAATAGACGTGACTTCTGGAGCCAGGCTTTTCCGTTCCTGTGCGCCCTGCCTTTTTAACAGCCTTGCTTGCGGCTTTGTGCGGCGCCGCTGCCTCGTAAGTGCTGTCTTCACAGAAGCCGGCCCAGACCCAGTCATTAAAGGCCTAATTGTGGAGATTTTCCCCGAGTGTTTTTTGTTTTTCGCCCCCCCCCGTCCTTCTTTCTCCCTCTGAATTATGAACACGGCTGTTAAGGCTGAATAGGGCTGGTGTAAAGTGCGGGTTAAATTGGGCAAAATTAAGGCAGATTACTTTGGAATGTGCAGCGTGGAACGTCCACACGCCGCTATCACACCACCGACGCTGTAGAAAATCAGCGGCTTTATGCTCCAGGCTGAGGACGTTGACAAGACCCTCTCTTTTTGTTTCCGCCGCATTTGGTGGGCTGATAATAGAGCTTCGGCCTGGCAGCTTGTGGGGAGCAAGCGGGTGAGGGGAGGAAAGGTGGGGTGAGGGACGAAGGGAAAAGGGACCCATCTTTCGCTCTTCTTAGACGCGACTTGTTCACCAACGACCCGCTTTAAACTGCCGCCACGGAAAAACACATTTCAAATTTGCCCGGTCGGCTGCTTTTGGCACTTTTGCCTTTTTCTCGGGAAGACCTCCTCGCACCGCCATCCCAGCGTCTCGGCGAAACTGGGCCGCACAGCAGCCGCATTTTAGCGCTTCTCTACAATCCCAGCGATAACTTGAGAGAATCCGGTCTCATCCGGAATATTTTACGCCTTGCTCTCTTTCGGCGCCTTTATTTACGCTCCACCCCCCTCCGCCACGATCTCCCGTTTTTGAATGAGTCCTGTGGCATTATTTTCACCTGCAGTGGAAACACGAACGCGGCTCACAATGGCGGATTTCCGTTCCAATTAGCGTGGAACTCAGGGCCTGGAAATTGAAGCAGCAAAACAATAATTCCACTGATTAGCCCCTTTCTGCGGGTCGTAAGTGAACTGTTTACATTGTGGAGTACCTCTGGAAGAGGAGAAGAACCCAAACAGGCTGATTAGGCGGAGAGTAATTGGAATATCGTCGTGCCACCGGGAGGACAGCTTGCGGGATAGCGGCTCAGGCCCTCTGCTCAAATAGGTAAATATGTGCGTGCGGTTGGGTGACTTATTTGTGTTTTCCGCTGCAGGTCACGAAGCTGTTTTCCCAAATCCTGTCACATGTAATTGCTTCCCTGCGCTGCCCTTGGAGTTGCAAATACAGTCGGTGTGTAAAATTGGCTGCTCTCGGGCGGCTGCCACCTCCGTCGGCACTAGAAACAAAGTGTTTTTCCTGATGATCAGGCGGTTAAAAGATAATAAAAAGGGCCAAGTCTCCATCGGATGATGAAATGCATTACGGTGCACCTCCTGCGGGTTTTATCTGCGCCGAAGGGCTGTGGATTGGGCCTCCTGCTGGGGGGGGGGGGCAGATCGCAGCCCGCCAGGTGCAGCAGGCCCCCTGCAGGGCTGCTAGCAGGTTAGTCCACGCGCGCCGAGGCAGCTGGAGGAGGCAGGCGTGAGGAGCTCTCCACACGGGCAAACTTGGGCCGATCGCGGTTCCTTTCCTCGTGACGTCTACCGCCAAGCGAACCGGGAGAAGCCCCCCCACCCCCCCGTTCAGCCCCCCTGCACACAAACACCACCTTTTTTCTGCTTCTAAATCTCGGCCATTTATACCTGCCCCGTATTGTGTTTTAATCGGACACTTTCCGGACTATTTTATGCGTGTTTGTCGTATAAAAACAAACGGAAACACATTGAGGATAAATGATTCGGGAATTTATTTCCTATGTTTTTTTATGTCACCGCTTATCCGGTCGAGGTCAGAGTCATCTGGAACCAACTCCGAAGTGGGTGTGCACCTTGCCCCAGGGTTGAGACAGTTAGTCAGGTGGCATCCAGGACCTCACCGTCTGGGACACGTGAGGAGACAGGGCTGTCCACCTCATGCTTGTCTAGATGAAACGACGTGCGCCTTTGTCCCATCTATCCATCAGGCTCCGCTCCTCGAAGGCTCGCCATCCTCAACACTCGAACAGATTATATCCACCTTCGCAAGAATGAGCATCGGGTCCGTGACGGAGCTGGCACTTTGCCGGGGTCCCTACGTTCTCGTGGGGTCTGTGTCGGCCCAACGAGACAAATTCACACGGTGTTAAGTTGTCAAAACACACTGTGGATGTTTAGCGGTGTGGCGGTGGGAGTTTACCAAGTGCTGTAGAAAGAGCTGAAACGAGGAGAAGTCCGCGGTCGTGTTTGGACGGTCTTTACATTGGCTGCTACAGATTGCAAAGAGGCCCAAAATGACACCCGCGACACTCCTCTTGGCAACAATGGCCCACATTGCACCAAGGATGTCCTGTAATGGCGTGAAGCTGTAATGAAGGACGGGGCCGTGGTCCTCGCCGATAGTGACACACTTCACTGATGTGAGGCAGCCATAGGGTCCCCAGCCCCCGCTGCTTGAGCGCCACAGCTCTGCTGCGAAATGCAGTGCTGCGGGGACCCCTGGGCGTGTGGGGGTCTTGTTATCTCATCACCGTCAGGACCACGGCAACAAAGAACATTGATTTATGGAGAAAGGACCCTGATTTAGGCACTACGGGTTCCTGCTTGGCCGGGACATACGGAGTGCTACGCCTCACGATACGCAGTAAAGGTCATGATTTGTGTGTAAATATCATCCCGGGTCCATCTGAGGACTCGTGTGGAACACGAGAGGAGGAGTGTCAGGATCACAGAGTCAAAACAGGCGGACAGATTTTGATTCCAAAATGTGTGGACGAGTAGTTGTCGTGTAAATGTTGAGATTTACGTATTTAGGGACGATAGACACCGTTTCTGGGGACGTGAAGCAGATCCTGGTCCAGACCGGCGTTCTCCTCCTTCTTTTCGCTTCTCGCCGTGTAATTCTTAGCAGTGATTTCATGTCAGCACTTCCCAAACTTCTGGTTCATTCCCACCTTTTATAACCTGCAGTCTGCAGCACAGGCTGCGTGTTTGCACTGTGTTCTTATGGCGCCGCACTTTTTGTCGCGGAAACGTGTCATTACGTTTTGTTGCGAGACAATCACCTCATTTCTAACCTTAAGGATCTCAAGCACATATCCTGAGTCAGTTATAATTTATGCTCGAGTTGCATTACGCTGATACTTTCTGGACGTGTCTATTCGCCTCCTTCTCCTGAGGAGCAGCACGCCGTACGTCACAAGCAGCCAAATATCACCCACCATCCTTCTGTGCACCTGGGTTTAGTGAGATGACAAGAAACATAAACACACGCTGATGTATCTGTTAAATGTGTTATCTGTTGCGCGAGGGGCCCTAAAGTTTCACGACCACGTTCCTTTGTTGCAGAGGTGCTTCCTCGTCTCTACCTGCTCTCACATCGTACTTTGGTGGGTCCGTGCAGGTATGTCGTAGGGTTAAGGTGCCGAGGTTCCCTGAGCGTTACGATTGAACTAAATGTAAGAATATAGTTACGTTTCTCCTGTTTTGGTTTTAGATTTGCGGCAGCCTGCGATAACTTCCTCCCGGTTCTCTGGGACTTTCACAGATCCCACCAGAGACACTGAGGTCATTCAAGGGAATTGGAGTCTGAAGACCTGGCGGGAGGACCACGCCCTTTATCCGTGAGGTGCAGCGGATGCCCGGGAGGGGAGGTGAGTCCCGGGGTCCCTTCTGCCACCGTCACCCGAAAAACTTAATCCACCTCCCAGCACATTTGTACACCATTTCCCTCGCTTTTCCTCTCCTTCTGCCCCAGTTTCTCTGAGCCGGAGGGTAAGCTGAGGTGAAGGGTTTGCTGTGGCACAGATCATTAATGGAGAGTTACTTATTCAGCCGCTAACCCCGGGTCGCGGTGTTGAGCTAATGAAAGGCTTGCGGAGGGGAGCTCCAATCACCGCACAGCACTCTCACTTGCTCATAATGCATTAATGCAAAATACTGGCGGATCCTGATATTAATAACACAAATGTTTGGATTGTGCAGTGACTGCGTGGCACGTTCACCCGTCCCCTGTGTTGTGAGCTTTAATTGTACGTTGCGTCTGGTTCTGCGCCTTCCTGGATATTAAACCCGGACCTGTCAGGACGCGGTTTTTGCTACTTAATTTGGGAAATTTCTGGAACAAAACGCGGGCGCGAAAAATTGCACTTACGGGGCATCGAGTTTTTCTCCGCAGCAGTTTACGCCGTTAGCTTTACACACCGGACAGTAACGCGCCCCTTTGTACAGCCGGGTTGTTTCCCCTCGAGCGATTCAGGGTAAGCGCTTTGCTCATAGACACGGCAAAGGGAGCAGCCATTTGGACCCGGGGCCTCAGATTGCGAAATAATGACTTGAACCGCCACACTATCTGCTGTCCACCAAAAAGGACCTACAGCAAACCAGTTCTCCCAGTGACACTCCATTCAGGCCAAGCAGGTGGCCGCTGATGCACATAATTACCGACAATTTCAGTCGATGAATAAAAATGATCTACATTACTTGTCAAAGGTTGTATGCGCTCTGCCAAGGGATGTCTGCTGGGGGTCTTTTGGGCTTAAAGAATAGCTCTTATCAAAGGATGCAGAGAGCTTTTGGGGGAATAATGAAACTCAGCAGAATCCTATTTTGGTCTCTGACATGCTCCGCTTAATTTCTGCTGGAATGAAAAGGAGCCGTTGCCGGGAGAATCCGTCACGTTCGTCAGGAGTCTGTTTATATCTGTATGTTTGCGCGCCGTCTCCGACACGCCCGCTTCCTGTGGGGTCTAGCCAAGCGGTCCGCCAGGGACGAGGGGGCAAGACAGATGCGTTGCCCGTCTCCCTTCAAACCCACGGTACCGGTTCGGCCCCATCCGGCGTGCGTCGCCACGTCGTGCCGTTTCTGCTACCCGCGTCTTATACAAAACCGAGGTGGAATTACATCATTTGACAGGTTGTGACGTGTGAGGCGTTACTCAGCGAGGCTCCCGTTCCATCCATTAAGCCTGTTAATGAACAAAGGCGCCTGTTTCCAGTTTGCTCTGTGCCGGACGCACATTAACAACAGCGAGAAGCGGCCGCCGCTCCCCCTGGGTGACCGGGAGAATGTGTTTGACCGCGGCCGGACCCTTGCGACATTCATTAACACCTGGCTGTTGGAGGACGGGGCGGCCACACGCGGCCCGGCGCGCACGGCGGGGGGCTAGGGGGTGGGATGGGTTCAGGCCATGTCACTCGGCGCGGGCTGGTTCCATTTCACAGATGATTAGTCTTTCTGTGAGGAACGGGGGCTTGGCGCAACACGGCCCCTTCCTACACACCCCCTTTACCGCCTGCCCCCAACCCCGCGTGCCGGTTGGCCCGCTAAAAGGCCTTCAGAGCTCCCGTGGAGACAGATGTGCGCTGAGGGAACACGGCGGGCCAGGGGGCCGTGACTAGAGCTTTCTACTGCCATGGTATAATTGCGGCTGTGGATGCGGGAGCCCCCCCCCTCCACCGCACACCTCCAGCTTCCCTTTAAAGGCGAGCGTCATTGTGAAGTGGCCGTGTGGTTCGGCGTGGGAGGAGGGGGTGTGGGAGGGCGGAGGCATTCTAACCAAGGAAGAGGTATGGTTGACGGGAGTTTTTAAAAAATAAATAAATAAATAAAAAAAACGTGCGCCGCTAATTTCCACGTGCGGCTAAATCAACAATAACAGGCTCAATTTCTTCATTGGGAATTTTGGAACGCCCTGCCTCCCATTCTCCCGCCCAGCCTCGCTCCCGCATCCTTTAATAGCACAGCCATCCAGCCTGTGGTCTTAACCCACAACAGCTGAAATAATGAACGTGGCAAACGGCGAAGGAAAAGCCCAACATTTTCTCCGGCGTAAGCGGCCTTAATTGCTACCTTACTTGCGCATATTCAACACGTGATGGCCGGGGAGGGGGGGGGTTTCGCCATTCTCTCCTCTTACGCAGCGCCGGGCCCGCAGCTCGCACTCATTACGGCGGCCGTGCAGGGCGGCACCGCTCGGGATGGGTCCTCGCCGTCCATGGCCTACGCCAGCGTCTGTGCGTGCTGTTCTTCTCCAGACCTCCCCTCCCCTGGCCAACGTAGGCATACATTGTTCGTCCTGGCAGAGGGGGATGCATTGCATTTTGGGAATAATTACCCCGGGCCCTGCTGGGTTCGTATTTTTTCATCTCCTTCAACGGGCGGCTTGTCATTCCCCTTTAATCTCAACCCCAGACACAATGTTCAAAATGAAGAGCTGGGCAGCGGGCAAAAGGAAACGGCCACCAGTCACAACTGGAGTGACAAAGAGGTCCCACTTTGAAGTTCCTCTCGAAACCGTCAGTTTGCCCAGATAACCGTTTCATCCGCGGCCCCACCTTCATGTAAAGGTTCTGCTATGCAAATTATGCCTCGAACAGCACGTAGAATTTTTTTTTGTTGCGTTTCAGGTTCCTTTTCTTAACAAGCTCAGGACATGTGTGCTTGCTCGTGTTGATCTGAGAGCTTTATAAAAGCTCTCCGTCGCCTCCACCCTAGAAGCCCGTCGGATTCGCTTCGTTTGGTTTCCTTTTTGCCCCTCGGAGTCGAGCGTTTGGGTATGTGATCCCGCCGGTGATTCTCACAAAAGGATTTTTTGTTCTCCTTGCGTGTGGCAGGTCGTCGTGTCGAACAGCTAGTTTCTATCCTGTAAACCCCCAGGATTTGCCTCGCCAGACTCTCGGGAGGAGGGTGCACGGGGGGGCTAGCGGACGCCACGGATGTAAGGGACGCCTAAGTTGTCTGATGTTGTGCTGCGAGGGGCACGTCAGCCTTGACCACCCGCCCCAAGACCCTTATGGTGCAGCGGTCCAGAAGACGTGAGTGTCGGGTCCCGTCCCCGTCGTCCCCGCTGTCCCCGCCGTCCCCGTCTCCCGCTCAGGACAGCGGCCCCCAAACACAGCCAGCAGCAGACCTCTGCACTTCATTAGTAGGGGCTCGCGTGCACATGGTTTCCATTCTCTGTTTAAAACAAATCCTCATTTCCATATGATATCAAAGAAGCTAGAAGTCTTTATAGTGAAAAACAAACATTCGTCGTCTCCAAGTCCAAGCAATAATTCATCTCACATGCAACAGGCCAATAAATCGTGAGGACCTTTAAATCCCGTGCTGTCTGGGACTGTCCTCCACAATAGCCGACTGTTTCAAACATTTCACAGCAAATGTTAAAATTTTAACTCTTGGCGGCGAACCTTACATTTGCCATTTCACGTAGGCTCACGTGTCGACCTTGTATCGGAAATGCACTTGGTTGAAACTCCGAGGTTTATTGTTCTCTCTGTACCGTATCAACACGCCAGCTGTACTGAGGGGAACGTGAGTGTTTTTGGAGGTCAGGTGCAGAGGTCAAACTCGAGATCCACGTTTCTGCTTTTACAACTAATAATTTTGTCTTTGCGCCCCGTCTCTCAGCATCGGCGCAGTTCCTGCAGGCCTGTTTGGTACATCTGAAAAAGCGACCGAGTCCTTTCGGGCTTCGGATTCCGAATGGTGCCGCGACGGTTCTCTGCCTCCTTCGCTTTTGCAACTGAGTGAAAATGGCCCTTTTAAACGCCGCTACGGATCCTATTACACCGCAGATCCGGGGTTTTGACTCTACTGCTTAAGTGCGTCACACCTCCCGGTTCACCCAGAGCTGAGGTTTCCGGACGTTCTGCAGCACAGAGGCGGTCGTGGTCCTCGCTCAGCCCAGACGCATCCCCTGTCGACGCGGCTCATCTGCGTCTGTCTCCTTTCAAAGTTTACAACCACAACTGTTTTTTTGAGAACGTTCTGCTTAATAGGCTGCCCTGCCTGCCTAAAAGCAGGTTAGGGGAGTGTTTCCACCAAAACCCTCATAAATCACGTGATTCACGACTAGTAAAACATCTGTCATGCGCAGAAAAGGAATTTTCCTTGTTTTTTCGCCGTACCGCCGAGTAATAAATCTCCTGACCTTCTGTTCTGCTCCGTGGGCCTCCAGTGTCCCCAGGGCTGCCAGCCAAACAATGCAGACATCAAAGTGCGTTGACTCTGCACAGACGCTGCGCGATGACTCACTTCCCCCGTCCCAGGAGCGGTCACACCTGTGTCAGGATGATTACAGGTAGATCTGGCCGCCTCTAATTGGACAATAAAGGCGTCTCTCTTCTGAGAATCTCCGCCAGATTGCCGCTCAGACTCCAGGCAGCCGTTTTGCTGTCGCCAGACGCTCTGTGTTTTTCCCAACAATGGAAGATGACAGGAGAGGCCATTCGAAATGAACTGCACACTGCGGCCGCGGGGAGAAGGAGTTCATCCACACAAGCGCCTCAGATGAGTCTCGGACCTGACAGTCGACAAACAGGCGGAGAACTCGCCCTGTGCCGCTTACGCGCGCCCGACTGTGTGGGCAAAACCCCCGTGTTCTCACCCCCATGTTTCCCGCCCAGCGATCTGACCCCTGCACAACACGCCGACCCCAAATAACCCCTGAAGGAGAAGAGACCACTCGTGTGCTGAAGACGATGTCAGGTAGGTGCGGGGCGCTGGTTTGCGACCCCGGACCGGGGGCGCCTGTGGGACGGTGTGTGTCGGATCAAAGCCGACTCAGAGGCAACTCCGGGCTCATTTGGACGGCGCTGTAATTGCAGCGCGCAGATCAAAGCCATGGCTGGCCAAGTGATGCTCCCGAGGAGAGTTTAGCACGCAGCCCCTTTCTTCTCGACCGGGCAGCCCGCTGCTTCCCTCTTCCCCGCGGCCAGGCTCTGACTAACCCCCCGCGCACCCTGGCTCGTAAAAGACGAGCGAGGAAGCGTTTGTCGCGTGTTTACGAGCGGGGAGTGTTGCGTGATAAGCAGCTCCAGCGAGAGCTTCTCCCCTCCCTCCCTGCCTCTGCCTGGCGGGTCACTGCCCGGTGTACTTTGCAAGCAGGCAGACGGTTACCTTCCGGCAGCGTGGGCCCGGACCGCGCCCGGCGCTGCGTCACAGCTGCCATCGGACAGGAGGCTGAAGGAACCTGGGCTGTGGACTGAGGGCAGCGTGAAGAACCGCCGCTGAGGAGGCCTGTTGTGTGGACAAGTGTGTGTCCGCGCACATTGCTGTCTATACGTGACTGTATGTATTTATGAATGAATTTGCATGTAATTATTCCGCAGGTGCTTTTCTCCGCGGTGCTGTACTTCCACTAGTATTTAGCTAATTTAGCAAAGCCGAACACGCCAAACTCGACGCCCTCCGGTCGTTCACCCATCTACGCACCGGAACAATGTGACACACACACAGTAATGGGAGGTTCTGGTCCAGGTGCGCCTTTGGCTTGAGGGAGGAAACCAAAGCACCGAGAACCCAGGTCCAGACACACAGCCCAGGAACTGCAAGACGCTGATGCTGCGTCGCCACATCACCACGCTGAGCCAGACATGTGCCCGGTGCCCCCCCCCCCCATGTGTGTGTATGTATGTATGTGTCACTGGGCGTTCGAAACACCAGGTGTTCTTCCTGCTGGGAGGCTCCAGAGCTGGCCTGTAGATGGTGCTGTGGAAGTGAGAAGTGATGCAGCTCCACACAGGTTTTCATCTACAAACCTCCACTTGTCTCACCCCTGCGAGCTGCGAGCTCCTCGTTCTCCAGGCTTTGGCCCCGATCGCTCCCTCCGGAGCTGCGAGAAGGTTGCAGCTGAGCGGACATGTCCATCTCGGTGCAGACGGAAAGCAGACGTGCGCAGGTCTTTCTGCCCGCAGCACTCGAGCGCAGGTTTCCTGCGGTGCAGAAAAAGTCCCTTCGTAACATTTAGCACTTTGTAGTAGGTGGGGTACTGGTCTCAAAGTCTGCAGGCAGACTGTACTAATTGATGGATTTTCTGGAGTAAATAAGAAAATTCGCCCCTCCTCGGGGAGTTCGGAGAGCGCAGCGCGGCTTTGTCACGACGAGGTCGGGAACCGTCTCCCGCAGCGTGACTGAAGCCGTCAGCCCGGCGTGTAATGAGTGCGAGTACCTGGAGGGCCGGAGGAGCAAAGCACAAACAGGAGGCACTAATGAAGTCCTCTCGGGGCCCGGCGCTGCCCGGCGCTGCCCGGCGTTGGCGACGCGGGCACCCGGCGAACGCCTCGGTGTGTAATCTCGCTTGCGTTGGGTCGGCGGAGGACGCGGGCGGCCTTTGTCGGTACCCGAGGGGCCATTACGGCCCCGTCGTTCCTGCTAATGAGGGCCGGTCTCACGCGTTCGGGGCCTTTCTACCAAGACGGGGGCAAAGCTGCCTGCAAAAGGTTCCCTGCTCGCTGTGGTGGACATTGCTCTGCTGTACCCCACTCGCTGTTTTCCATAGCAAATTGTGTAAAACTGCCGGCGCGCGAACCCGGCTTCAGGCACCTGGCGTTTCCTCCTTCCTGTTTTAAGGATTATATATTTCACGCTCGAACAGAAAGCATTATTATTTCAAATACGAGTAAACGTGTGTGACAGAGCAGCTCTCCAGACTTTATTTTACTTTATGTTTCGTTCAAACTATAAATTTTAATGTTTATCCGTTCGCCCAGTATGTGCTTGTCAAATAATCGTACAGTATTACAATCAATTGATTTGCGGTTTGAACAATTATAGAAAATAATGAAAATATGATGTTAGGTTCTATGTAAAAAATTTTTTAAAAAAGCAGCGCTTCGAAAAACGTCATGTGAATAACTTATCTTTTTTCCCCCTGTTCCTCCTGGTGAAAGGCAACATCTGAGTGCGGGTGAATTTTTTTTTTTTTTTTGAATAATAGCGATATTAGCGAAACACGACCCGCTGCAGTAGCAGCCGGCGAACCCCCAAAGTCTCGCCGGTTTTGTTAAAATAACAACAAGGCGGCCGTGTGGATCATTCATAGTTGATGTCAATTAGATTGTCAAAGGTTGTTTTTGTCACGAGCCACCGCGGCCGTGCTGGTCCAAAAGTGTTCGCCGGCGGAACATCAAGAGGGGGGCATTCGCTCGCTCTCCAGCTGCAGGCGCACGGCCCTGGCTGCCAAGTGCCTGATCGGCGCTGCTTCAGAAGCCGGGACGTTTATGTTCTTACCGCCTATGTAATCGGAGTCTTCTCATGCAAAGCTGCCTGCTGTTTTACCCGTTTTATTGTGTTAGTCAGCCCACAGCTGATATCTGCACACACACAAGTACGCGCAGAGGGATGCTGGGTAAGTGTGTGCTGTCACACTAATGAGAAACAGCCAATTACTGGCTTCTGCAGCGAGGGGCTGACTTTGCCCGACTCTGGGGGGTCTGGGAAAGCGGGTGCAGGTGTACCGGGTGCTTCTGAAGGGATGCGACGTCCGCGTCTTCCCGGCAGCGGCGGCCCTTCGCGTCATTACCGCTCAGGCAAGGCCAGCTCTCCGTTCTGATATGAAGATTATAGGGAGCTTGCGTATTTTTTTGTTTCCCAGGGCTGCGTAATTATATATTTTGATAGTTACAGCTGAGACAAGTTGTTATTTATTATCTTTGAGATAAGGTTGTAACAAAATGCACATGTCACAGCAAGTGTCCTGTGGAAGTCGACTTTAATGAGCTAAATAAATGAATTTTGTGTTGCCACGTGCACCTCCTGAAAGCTTGTTATAAGAGTGATTGTTGGACTGTTGTGGTGGGGGGGGGGCATGATTGTCTGATGTTACATATGTCCTCGATTACCTTCCTTCTACTTTTATTCTAATAAGTGACAGTCTTTGTACTCATTTGGATGGCTAGACAGCCTGACACAGGATGAGAATAAATATTACATGTGGTACACATTAAGCTGTCACCCAGGACAGCGTTTTAGGAGGAGCCGGGGGGTGGGGGGCAGACAGAGAAATCCGCGAGAGACTGTGCCGCACTCCGCTTCGCCTTCTCTCGTTGTGGCTGTCAGAGCTTGACAACTTTACCCCCTTTTTTGTAATTTACTGCTAGTCGCCGGCGCCCTGCAAGAGGAGTCATTTTGTGATCCATAAACCTGTAAGGATCGTTCGTTCCGCAAACTTTATTCGGCACGAGAAATGCTGCGATTGGCTAGTTTTCACGTGGCGCCTGTCGCTCTGCCACGGTCCGATGTCGCTCTGTTTCCGTGAGGCGTTTTTCGACTGCGGTGCAGGAAATCGATGCCCCCGCAGCCGGTGACTGAAGCAGAGAAGAAGCTCCTGCGGGTTGGAGCCGGGTCCGCGAAGAGGGACCGCGGCACCGCAGGGTGGGGAGGACGACAGCAGCCGTCCGGACGTTCGCTGCCGGCGACAAGAAGAGACCCCGCTTGGCTGCCGGCTCGTGCAGCCCTCAGCTTCGGCCTCCTGTTGGACTGGCGAGAACGAGGGGGCCAGGGTTTCATCAGCTGGGGGGGCTTGCTTGGCATCGCTTTGGTGGGTTCTGCCGTGTGCTGTGCCAGTGCTGCTCTCGGACACAGTCGCCCCAGTGGCTCAGTATGACGGCGGGAGCTGCAGAGCTGTCTGTCCCAGGCCATTCACAGCAGGCCTGACAGGCGGTTCAGGAGCCGGAGGCCAAAACGGGACAAGACCAGGTTCTCAGGCCCTCGGGCCCCTTATCTGGACCTGTCTGCCATTCAGAGAAAGGTTTTGTCACACCAAGAGAAGTGAGAAGGTCACACCACTGTCTCAGGTCACTGTGTCACACCGCTGTCTCAGGTCACTGTGTCACACTGCTGTCTCAGGTCACTGTCTCACACCACTCTCTCAGGTCACTGTCACACCGCTGTCTCAGGTCACTGTGTCACACCGCTGTCTCAGGTCACTGTGTCACACCGCTGTCTCAGGTCACTGTCTCAGGTCACTGTGTCACACCGCTGTCTCAGGTCACTGTGTCACACTGCTGTCTCAGGTCACAGTCTCAGGTCACTGTCTCACACCACTGTCTCAGGTCACTGTGTCACACCGCTGTCTCAGGTGACACCACTGTCATTGTTAGTATGCGGTGTTTTGTTACCTTGGCAGCCTGTCCTGAGTTCTAACCAGGCTTTTGCTGTGTGTGATTTTTTTGTGTCCAGTTTTCATTCCAGGACCACTGATGTTTGAACTGCATTTCAATGACGTTTGTTGAAATTTTATATTCCGGGAACAAATAAAATAAGTTAAACATTTGTTTTTCTTCTTTATTATCCAGGAAAAGGCACAAAGCACATAATCCTGGTCTAAGCTTTTAAAACTTGTGAGTGATTAGCCGAAGTAATGTCTCTGTCAGCCTTAATCACATTAAAACATGGTTAACATTTAATTTTTCCCACTTAATATGCAGAAATTTCCAGTAGATTTGCAGCAGAGGCCATTGAAATTCCATTACAAGGAGAATAAAAATTTCAGGCATCATTTGTTCAGAGAAGGAGCAAAACCCGGCCAGAAAAAGGCGAATCTGTCTATTAGCGCTCCGCTGCTGTGAGCGATCGCGCGCCTTCCTCCAGCGCACGTGACCATTAGCCGCCCATCGCTCACCAACAAAACGCTCTCGCTCTTCTTTTTTTTACGCTATTCTTATTCTTAATGCCTCTCATTTTTAATACTGCGTTTTTTCTTATTTTGCTCCATCACTCACTCCTCTTCCATGCCACCCTTGCAGCAGCTCCCAGGAACCCGGAAAAAGCGTCGCGCGCGCCGGGGTCCGCCTGACGTCTCCGCTGCTCGTGCAGGACTTACAGACGTCAGATGTTTAATGTCCTCGTCTCCCTTGCAGATGAAGCGTTGCCATCAACAGGCCGATGTGTGATGGAGAAATACGGTCTCTCTCCGTGAAGGTTTGACATTTACCGCATTATTCTTATTTACAGCACATTATCCCGCCTTAAATAACGTGCGCGGGCTCTGGTGCAGCGGCAGGCAAACTGCTCGGTCTGTGAACGTGGGGGGGGGGGGGGGGGGTGGGGGGGGGCTGGAGGGGGTTGCTGGTGGTAGGAGCTGGGTGGGGTCTGAGGGNGGGGGGGGGGGGGGGGGGGGGGGGGTTGGAGGTGGCACATGTGATGGGCCTGGCGGCTGCTTAATTGACTGGCAGGCGATGGAAGACCCCGGAAAAGGGGACACGGTGTCCCTCCTGTAAGGGTCTTGTTGGGTCCCGTGTCGCTCAGCTCGAGGACCCCTGGACCCCCTCGTGCTCATTTGTTGGCTCAGTCACCGAGACGCCGTGTCCACATTATGAAAATGAGCCGTCGCCGGCCGGTCGTGAGCCTCTCTGTCATTTGGCAGCTGATGCCAGGGTGTCAGACCTTCACCAATTACAGTCATAGGTACAATGGCCTATTCAGAGGAGAGCAGCCTTCAGCTGCCGCGTCGGGAGGGATCGGCGAATTGTTATGCGGCTGCCTGCGCCGAACGTGATACCTGAGGAATGCAAATAAAGTGCCAGGCGGGTGGCAGCGCTCCGAGTGACAGGCCACAGCTGTTATTCCCTCAGACCAGGGGCGGCCGTTCCTCGCACGCCTCGGCGTCGCGTGTCAGTTAATTGTGAATTTCTCCTCGTGAGATAAGGCTGCTGGTTTGCAGTAGTGGAAATCATTTCTCATCTCCTTTCAAAGCGTGTATGTGGGGGGGGGCTCACGTAGATCTGAAATGTCAGCGGCTAAATCCGGATGTGACTGAATGCACAGATTTCTGGAGAGGTGCTCCTAGACGCCGTGTCGGAAGTGAGACGGCGATTATTGCTTCCTTTGCAGCAAATGCCAGCCTAATTTTATAACAAAACCGCAAACTTTTTTTCCCGCCTGTGCGGAACAGTTGAAGTAACACGTTTGGTGGGCCCACGCACTCGTAAAACACACTTTTATCCTTGTTTGGCCAGTAAATTTTCTTTGCAGGACCGTGAGTTGGATTCTGTAAAAGGCTGAATAATTATACAGGTACCGGATTTATTTATAATAGTCGGAAGCTGGAAATTGTTTTGAAGTGCGTTAAAAAAGTGCTGAAAAGCGTTATGCGGTTTTCCTGTAGCTGATAATGCTCCCCGAATACACCGATATATATCCGTAACTCTGCAGTATAGCAGCTCCTCATTCGGTCGCCAAGACGTGCAGAAGGGTGTTTTGTGATGCCGGGGTTCGGGGTAGCGCTGCGGCGTCTGAAGCAGACAGCTATGAGCGGACTGTGAAGGGAAGCTCGGGTTAGCAGCGCTGGAGGGACCGGCCCGAATGGCCTCTGCAGACTTTCTATCAGGTCTCCTGCTGGGGGCCCATTGACCAGGTGTTGGCCTGATCCCATAATTGCTCCCATCATCCTCCGCTGTCATACATGTCCAGAATGTCAGGTGACTGTCTACCTCTTCCTTCTGCCTGGTTTTTTTTGTGTGTAGATTCTTTTGTGAAACAGTTAGCCTCCGATAACCGACTCACAGCCCCACTGCAACGCCGCAAAATAGACGCTCCTGCTGAAAATCACACCCCGTCTTAACTCATTTGCATATTTTAATTCAAGACGCTCGGGTTAAACTGACGATGACATCAGCAAAAAAAAAAAGAAAAACGCTCTTGCAAAGTTAGGCCTGACGTGAGTAGTGCAGGATCGACAAAGCAAAGAGGCTGCAGACTGCCCCCCTGCCAGGCTCGCCGCCTGATGGCGCCCCGCTCTGCCGCTCCTTCCTTTGACCTTCACGTCGGGACTAAGGAGCATTCAGATGGCCGTGGCCACGGTGGCCCGGACGTCCCCTCCGCCCCTGGCTGATGTCAGGATGTGAGCCAGGAGGAGCCTGAGGGGCACAGCGAGGAGCCCAGGACCACGAGGTTCATTAGCATTCACTTTTCCTTCACTTTATTATCAACTGTTTCCTCGCACTCACTTAATTGCTTGCGCTGATAGAATAATAAATGGCAGAGTAATTACCATTATAAAGAAGGGATCCTTCACTTTACAGAATGGTTCAGTCAAAGGATTTTACTCTAAATTAAGTTTTTAACTGTCATCTGTCATCCCAGGGATAATTATAACTTGAGCATTTTAGGTACATTGTTCTCACAATCTGTAAACCCAGACAGAAAAATTGTGACTGCGTGTTTGGCGAGGATGTGAGAAACGACATACGGCAGGTTTTTAGAAATGTGCTAAATAATAGCGTTCAAGAACGTCAACTGATCAACATTTAAGGAGCGTGGAAGAGTAAAAGCGTTAGTCCTGTGCCGTCCGGATTTTAGAAGGACCTGACAAAGCGCTGTGGTGTCCAGGTGGAGTTTAAAAACCGTAGGGTTGAAGGGCATCTGGACGTGGGGCTGAGACCCCCAGAGGGGTTGATGCTGTAGGGCGGGCCGGGGTCGAGCCTCCTTGTGCTCACAAGCAGCGATTGCGGTGTTCTGGACCGTTCTTCATGGGCCACACGACCTGCCTGGGGTAGAACCCCCCCCCACTCGCGTTCCGGCCCAGGGAGCCCTCGTTCAGCTTTGTCACCGTGGCCGTGCTTTCGCCAGCCATTTCACACGGAGGGGCTTTTTTTTGTCATCGGCTGACTTCAATTACTCGTGAGCTGGTGAACAGTGAAAGTGAGAAGCACCCTGATTGTGGGGGGCGACAATTGATTCTGCCTATTACATAGTCGGAGTGTTTCCGCGCAGCGCAGATCAGCCTGCCCTCCTCCTGGCGCTGGAGATAAGACGCCCCGCCATTGTGCCTGCCTAATCTGTGTGACTGGGTTTGTCTCCAGCAAAATTGATGTGGGCTTTCGTTCGGCCATCGCTCGGCCTTGCCGGCGGACCCTTCCCCGTACAGCTCCGTCTTCTCGCCCGCCGCGCTGCCTGCGTGTTCGGGACGGGGTGAATTACAGTAATACAGATGTTCGCTCTCTGCGCGAAACAGGCGGGCACAGGAACGCACTTCAAGAGATTAAGAGGATTAAACCCGTCAGTAATGGGATCCTTATTTGTTTCACCATGGGTTAAGCACACATCGGTCCCATCATTCCATGTCGATTTAATAAGGGCTGATATGAGATTAAAAGGAACAGTTGAAGTATCTGAACCCTAAAGCTGCGATATGGGTGTTAATCCGAATCGGCCGGCAGTCCTCGACTAAAGGTGACGGCACGGTGCGCACTTTGTTTGAAAATTACGTTTTTGTCATCTTCCGCGTAATGAACTGCGGGTAACCTTGATGCAGCACGGAGAGCATTTAGTCACGTAAGCATCAGTGAGTAACTATATTACGCCAATAGATCTTGTTCTGTAAAAACTGCATTCTGTAATGTCATGCTTTGTTAGGTATCTTGGAGGTGATTGTTATCCATCAGCCTGCTATCTGTGGCTGTGAGCATGCAGGACACCCCCCCCTGCCGTTCCGGGTCTTGCGTAGGAACCACGCTGTGCCGTAAAACATATTTTTCTCCTCCAAGACAAACCTTGATGCTGATTTATGGCATTTAAGCGCGCGAGTCCTCCGTCAATGAAATTACACAGGGATCGTAATGTATTGGAGTCATTAAATGCACATCGTTCTTTTGGCATGAAATATGCTGACCGCCACCTTATTATACACATAATTAGAACTGTTCTCGTTCCCCAACACAATACCATATATCCAGAGAGGTCTGGTGAGCGGGAGTAGTAATAATACAGGATAAGCATGAAATATATATCTATTTCTCCTTCACCCGTTTATATTGGACCAATAAATCCTCCGATTAGAGTCCACAATAGTTTGTTGTAACTACTGGACGTGATCCACCGGATCCACTGCGAGTATTCTGGATACGTAGCAGCTTAAAGGAAAAGACTCGGCGTGAGTATTTTCTGACACTGGGTAACGTGGCCTGTGGGCCGCGGGGGAGCAGCTCAGACGGGCAGACGCTGAGGAAGAGGGACCGGAGACGCTGGACGGCACTGCAAACGGCCCGTCTTCAGCACGTCAGGACTCCGGACTCTGGTCCGCAAAGTTCTGCTTTGCTCTGTAAAAGTGGCGTTTGATCCAGGAAGGTCAGCAGACTCTGTCACAGTCCTGATTCCTGTAACGGGGACATCTCCTCGGACACCGGAGGCTGCCAGCTTCCAGAACCGAGTTCCACTCCATCGGAAATCCATAGCGCCGGGGGACAGGAGGCAGATGCTGCTGCTGAGGACTGATAGAGGTACTGGGGGCTTATCAGGGCCGAACGCTGGTCGGCACAGGGGGCAGCGGAGCGGAATGCAACCCCGACATCTCTCTGGCTACATGCCCGGCACCCCCCCACCGCAACCGCCACTGCCACCCACCTACCTTACACAGAGGCCTTCTAGCTGCCAGGGCTGTCCACCTGGACCTCAAGCAGAGCTTCATTACAGCCTCGCTGAGTAGATTCCCGGGATTTTAAAGAAGACAGGAGTGAGGAGATCGCCGAGGTCCCCGGTGGTCTGCAGTCAGACTGAAAGGACGGAGTGACGGTGTTTGCCCAGTCCACGCGCATCATTCTGCATGGCACGTGTCCCTGTCACCGCCAGGGTAAACTGATCCCTGCCCAGCCCCACACGGCCTCCTCCAGCAGTAAGAAAGCACTTTTGTCTCCACCTTTCTGTCACATTTTTGCGAGAACCGAAGGACGTCTATATATGGTCGCGCTCAGAATTTTTACTTCCTTCCACGGTGCCGTGACACCGATAATAGATAGCAGGTTAAATAAAGTGCGTAATTCTTAATGTCAGGACTTTCAGAGGGATCTGTAGCCCGGGGAAGCGGGTTGTTTTCCCTGTGTCCACGTCGTAGGCCCGTTCCAGCGTCTGTCGCTGTGTTTCCAGCAGATCGTAAATCAATCAATTAGTCAGGCAACCATATTCTATTTTGCACACCCCACTTTGCAGAGTTACCACGGTCTGTTTGGCCCGGTGCGCTTCTGCAAACAGGATTCACAATTTGTTTTCCACAGGGAGCCGTAAAACAGAAAACCAGATCGATCAGGGTGGGGAGGTCGGAACACCATTCCCTAAGTCCACGTGAGACGGCACCTGAGCAGGAGTCCTGTGAGATCTTAACATCACGCTTGTGGCAATAAAAATGCGTTTTTAAAGCGAATAAGACCCACTGTGGTTTAAGAGCTGACTAGGAGCGGCGTTTCATCCTGAACGTGTTTCCTGCAGGTCACCTGGTGACTGCTGCTAATGGGGGGCATTTCTCCCCAGGACAGGTAGCATTGTAATTTTGTTGGGTTGGTAACTCCACAGGTGGGGTGGGAATGAAGGAATTTCTTGCCCTGTGGCATTGTGTCACCTGGCCCATTATTTGGTTCAGCTAACTTTCCTTTGTCGTGCCTGTATGTGTGGAGCTTTACGGGGCTCAGCGTCTGTAGTCATACGTTTGTGACAGTCTGTAGTTATACAGGTGTCAGTGTGTAGCTCTGATGCCATGTTGTTGCGACAGGGGACACTCATGACAGCCATCAGTCGTGAAGAAGTCAAGTAAAAGAACCAGCGTACTGGTCTGTATTTATACAGATTTTTTTAAAAAAAACATTAAAATCTTGTTGTGCAATAAGTACCTGATTTTACTAAATCACACTAGCGAAATGACTTCTCACCTACTGACTTTTTTAATAAAAATGACAAAAAATTTCGATGACTACAAATATCACAGCATTTCAATCTAGCAACACTGGAGGGATCTAGAACGTCCTTTTATCAGTTCAAACATGCAGAAGATGAACATGAAGAAACGTGTCCATATAAAGATCTTAATCATCCATTTACATTTAAGCAGATTCTCACTATTTTGTGTTTAAAGGCCCTTTCCAGGTGCGTCTCGTTCAGAACCGAATTTGGAAACGTCTTTAGTGAGATTCCAGCAACAGCCTGCTGGTGTGTTTTGTGGCCACTTTGCTGTACACCTTTTCTTAACTGCAGAAATATTGTGACGGGATCTTTCTCTGTGTTTCTCACTCGTGGCAGAAAGACGTTCGAAATGGCAGAGCAAGAAATGTGACATATGGCCCCCAAGTGGAGTCGGCAAATGGGATAAATCTTTATTTTTGAGTTTATACAAAGCGAATGGATGAAATTGGAAGGAAACTAACTGCACCGAGAGATAAAAGAGTTGCTTAAACTGATAAATTACTGTTAGGTGGGAATAACAATTGCGGAACAGGATATTATTGTGGTTTAATAACGGGGGCTTTAACCCGGGTCCAGGGGAACCGCACGGTGCACGTTGACACTGAAGACCAGACCTCCGCTCTGCCTCTCGCACCAGTGGCTCGGCGTGGAACGGCGTCGTTGGCCAGAATGAAAACTGGAAATATAAATCTCAGCGACGGTAAACATAAAACTTGTCTCTGATCAAGAACACGGCTTACAGACGAAGGTTAATGGATGAACGGATGAGTTTTATCCTTACAGTTTAATCTGCTCTTTTTGTCCGCAGCAAAGTGTCTGTAAGATGTTTAATAACGTGATGAACTAAGTGTGACTGAATGTTATGCAGGGGAGGCGGTGGCTGGTTTTCACGCTTTTTACTCTCAACAGGATGTTTCAGTTTTGCTCCATCGTAGAAGATTCGCTCCACATTTAGGTGAGAGGGTGAAGATGGGTGAAAACTGGCAGGCGCTTTACCGCCAACATGGGTGAATCGTTGCTAGTTATTAAAGACTGTCTGACGGTTCCGTGGTTGGATGTTTTCAGTGAAACACTGGGATTTTTAAAAACTTTTTTTTTGCAACTTTTCATTTTTTCAGCTTGAGATACCAAGAAATTTTAAAATGAGCAGCATGAATATCTCAGCCACGTTTATGAAAATTTCCCGGAGCTGTTTCTGGTTTATAAGCACGACATTTTTAAATTAAAAGTGAGAATCAATATCGATCGATAAGCGGAGTTCACATCATCCACGATGTGATAATGAAGAGTAAATGAAGAACAAAACCTGAGGACTCTTCTTGCTTCCATTAAAGCTGTAAGCTGGTGAACCAGAGGTTAGGATAAGTTAGACATGAAGGACAGACTCACAGCAGCGGAGTTTACAGCCAAGACAGACACACAACACACAACCTGAACCTGAGCAGAACTCAGAGGCTCAGCTGGCTTTGAAGACCAGCGGGGGAGACTGTATTCACACGCGGGGGGTCGGCATGTTTTCTTCTGCTTTCTCGGCTGCATTTGGGGGGGCCGTGCGGCTGTGCCAAAACCCCCAGCTTCGTATTACCAAACTTCATTACCTTTAAACTTCTTGAATTTAGTACTTGTGTGTGTGTGTGTGTGTGTGTGTGTGGAGACTAACTTTAAAGCTGTGGTGTTCAGATGATGGGACGCTGTGATTTGCATGTTAGCCTCTTGCTTGCCTGAGCTGGGCAGGTAAAAATAAATTTAAATTAAAGCTGCACCTTCTGCGCCTTTTCTTCCTTCTGATAACAGTGTATATTTATGTGACCAGACAAATATGATCAAGACAGAAACCGCTTTGATATGAAAATCATTCCTTTCCACCTGTAATGAGCAGTCAGACGCCGACCTGAGAGGCAACAACACAGACCTGCTAATATTGTTTGTGTTTATTTTTAATGATCAAAATACTGCTGCATTTCAAATCTGTATGTACATAAATCCCAGTGATAAAACTATTAGTTCTGCATTTTGTGTTAAGCTATAACACAGTAAAGTATAATAATACTATAACGTGTTGATATTTTACTCTAATGTTTTCTATTTTTAATTTAACACTCAGTTTAAAAAGACACTGATTTTGTGTTTGACAGTAATTGCTGTTAAACCCTGTTTTAAAATATTTCTGAAAAACGAGCAAAAATATGTCACGCAAAGAAGCAAAAAGGGGATACTGAGTCTAAAAAGGTACGGCTTTTGACCGGATTCCACCCAATGGTGCCGCGCGGCGGCCGCAGGTGCTCCCCGCGAGACAACAGCAGACGCCCGAGCGAGCCGGGGAGAGTTTGGTCAGTGCCCCGCCGGCGGCGTCTCGCTCGGGGGCCTTCGCGCCGATCCCTCCCGGCGGCTGCTTGTTTGCAGCCCTGGCGCGTCGCCGCTTCATGCCACCGCGTGGGGATGTCGCATTATTAGTAATCATATCTGCTCAGGCGAAGCCGGCTCCTCCAGATGGCTGCTTTCAAGTGCAAATGAACCGGTTAGACATGTCTGCTTTAATACGTACTCAGGAATCGCAAATAGCCATTGATTTTTCTCTCCCCCTCTGCCTCTCCTGCAGCCACTGCTTCTGCCCGTATTGAGCCTGGATTAAATGGTCTCCTGAGCCTTTAAAAGGAACATTGATTCTTTTAATTAATTGTACACCGCAGAACCAGAATGCAGAAGCCCACCCGTATTAGCACTTCAAGTCAATTATTTTGAGTTTCACTAGGATGGCTGTCGAGGGGGCTGTGGGAGGCGGGCATGTCACCGAGTTACTGCAGGAACTTTGTTTCCCAAACATTATCGTATCAAAATGAAATTGCGCTGCTCTTATTTATGAAAAGAAAACGGGAGAGAAAAGAGGTTAGTTGACGCAGTGGGAACCTTGACAAACCATGAATAAAACATGTGGGTCTGAGTGTGTGCGGCGCGCGCGTGTGCACGTGACTCTCTTCCTGTTTCGCCGCTTTTCGTGGCTCCCCTTACGTCCGATAATGCCCTGTATTTCTCCGCGTTTCCCAGGTTGCCGGGGAACGCCAAGGGGCGGAGAGGAAGATGGGCACGGCGGGCCGAGCCGGCCGGAGAAGAGGAGCCCGGAAAGCGGTGTGTGTCCTGGCAGAGCGCAGCACCCCGGCAGGGAACTCGCACTCTTTGTTTTAGGGACCTCCCGGCCTGCCAGCACACTAGTGTATCTCTGTTTGTTTTGGGACTGGGAAAAGCAGAGGTCCATCCTCGCTGCAACAAAAGCACAGGTCCTCCAAACACTGACAGCTTTGCTATTTAAGACGACCCCCCCCCCCTTCCACACACACACACACACACACTCTCTCTTTTGCTGTGATTTCAAGGAGCTTTTGAAGAAGCGTATTACTCTCCAGATACTTCATTAATCTCCATCACTGGTGGCAGGCCTGACGCGGCTGACGGGGGGACAATACGGCCGGCTCCTCTCCCCCATCTACAGATAATGCGTGTTGTACAGTAGCCCAGATGTCTACACTCAATAAAACATGTGACAGGAGCAGGCGGAGTGTGTTTGGGGATGTCTGTATTGAGCGGCGAGCGGCGTGCGCGGCCCGATACGAGTCCTGCCGGGGGCTGATTACAGCGCTAAAAGACAAGGGTGACAGAGGGCCCGGCGCTCGAGGGACACCCGTAATTGTGTTTGAGGGACATTCTTCTGCGGGACGGGAAAGGGGAGGTCACTCGCAGCCCTGCGCGGGGGATGTAGTTTGTTAGCAGAGCTAAATAAAGCTGGAACCGAACGATGGCACCGAGAAACAGTTTGTGGGAAACAGGGCAAATGCGTGTTTTTTTCGCTTCTCCCGCGTTGTCTTGAGCCCAGCGTGTGAAAATGCTCAGCGGATTCCTGCAACTAGGCGGAAAAAAGGAAAACGGGTTTTTCCAGAAAGCCGTGATGTCGCTGAACCCGGGTGCTTATATGTTTAACTCCAGGAGGCAAAGGGGACGACGAGGATGTAAGGAAAAAGCTTTGTTTATCTGCCGCACTTTTTTCCTATCGTTCACAGATCGAAACCTTCATCTTTTGGTCCAGGAGGAGAACGACAGAACCTGTGCTGCTTTTCTTCCCGCTGTACTTCACTGCTAGGCTGATGCGGGCGTTTATGCTGACTGAATTGTCCAAGTGATGGGCGACTTCTTCTTCAGCAATGGGGCAGATGTAGAAAGCCCATGTTTACATGCACACGCTTCTCACAAGAGATCATTTTAAGACCTGGCATTAGACACTCCCGAAGCATTCCTGAATATCTGGGCAAGAGGTTGAAAAAGGACATCTGCATTTATATAAGTCGTACGTGCAGGTGGACAGAATAATTGAGTCGTCTTCAGTTTGTTTTCCGCTTTGATGTTAATGGGGGTTGCGGAGGGCAGGTGGTCCCCTGCACCCTTTCCGATAGCGGACGTGGAAACGTCACGCGGTCGATACGGGCGCGGCATGCGAGGCGACACACCTTCTGTTTCCGTCAAACGTGGGCCGTGAGACGTTTTTCTCTTCGTCTGCGTATCTTCCCGAGCACCAAAAGCTTGTTCCATCCGGGCGCCGGTGAGGGGGACTCTGTTTACAGCCCAGCGCATTAAGGGTTTATAACACACACTCTCATCCTCAGGTGGTACAAAGGGAATCTGTACATTTGCTGCAGCCATTCAGATCGGAAAGACCAGCAGGGATTTGGACCTGGAAAGACTGTGGTTTCAGCTGCACGTCATCACCTCCGCTGCTCTGTAAGTCCAAAACGTCGGAGGTGTGTTTTGCATTTATGTGTTTATCTGCGCCAAAGATGCACTAATTCGGTGGCCTTGAAATGGCCGTGAAAGTTTCCTATGAGTCTCGGTGTGCGAAGATCTTCCTCCAGTTGCCTTCAGCCGACAGGCGGATCGCGCAGAGAAAACATCTTAACGGACGACTGGAAGCAGCTGGACGGTGGTGGGAAGGAGGGAGAGGACGGACACGAAAGGGCTTTGGGGGATTTGCCCGCTTGCAGCGCCGGCCGAGAATGTCGTGACATCACGGCCCAGCGGCGAAGGCGCCGATCAGGCGGCTCCAGGTCCTGCTGCAGGGGGTGTTAGCAAAGTCCGTATCCAGGATTTTCTCCCAACTTAGAGGATTCGCAAGTGGTTGGCATCTGGACTTTGAACTAACAGTAAACACATTTACGCAACAAACAGTTTGAAAGCTTTTCGTGGGGGAGCAGCGTGGTTTTACAGCATGAAAGCAGCACCCCGACGGTTTGGGATTTAATCGTATTGTAGGCAAAAACCAAACCGCCAGCCGACCTTTCGGATTTGCCGAGGAAAACGGGAACTCGCAGGCGTAACATCTGCGTCGTCGGTGCCGCTCTTGCAGTGTTTTAGTTTGTGTTTACCCTGCTAACGCCCAACTGTAAGTTCTGTAAGTTTAATGCAGAAAAGCGGAGCTTCATTAAAAGCGCAACTTGTGTTTTTTCGATTAAGTGCTTTTAAAGGATCCGAGCGCCGGGGCAGCTGGAAGCGGCTGCTTTAGACGCAGTTCCGTGACACTGGCGAGGAGCAAGTGGGGCAACGGGCCCACACTCTAACCCCCCAGATGCCTTCACCCCTAACCGCACTCCAGGAATGCAGCAATTGAGGGCCTCCTATGATAAATCACAGCAGCTCAGTGTGGGCCCACATGTGTTTCCGAAAATATGAATAATCCCCTTCGTGAAACAACATGGAGTCATTCACAAAGACACACATATATCAATATTTATGACATTCGTAGGAAAAAAGAATCAAAACCGGATACACGACAGAAAAAAAAACCATTTGCAACTTCCAGCTTTTGTTTGCTTTTTCGGTTTCACTGCCAGGCCCTGCGACTGGCCTAAATTCCACACCACGTTCCGTTTAAAACGCCTCATGGATGCTGAACAAATCGCATCACGTTTCACTTCCGGAGCAGCAACATCCGACGTCGTGACCTGACAGCTTTCGCCTTTGGGGGCCGCGAAAGTACCACATAACCCCAAAATAAACTATGCAACGGATTATAAAATGATATTTGATTTAATTCTACCGCACAGTGAAAAACCAGCGCCGTGAAGCAAATTTTAGGCCAAACTCATTTGCGCATCTTTTGAAGGTGCAGTTAATCCGCTCAGTTTATCTCCTTGTTTAAACTGAATCTGTGTCAACCTCTTACGTCTTGCCAACTAGACCCTCAAGTTGTTTTCGATTGATCGCAGCTCCCCCGGAGTCACATTCCACACAAGTGAAAATGTTCCCCAGTGAAACATCAGCTGTACGTCGCGATGTTCGTCCCGCTTAACGCGCTCGGTCTCACCCAGCGACGGCCGGGGTTTAGTGACGCTCTGCAGCCACAAGAGGGACCTGCGGGGGGCCGATTATATAACCACACGCCTCGTAGTGCACAATACTTTTGTTCATAATATAATAATGCAGGTTATTGCCTGTGTGCATCTCAGAAATGTTGTTTTATTCACTCCACACACACGTACCTAGCAGACATATGGGAAAACAGTAACAGTTCATTTAAAAATCGTCTTGATGTGGAAAATTGAATAAAATGTTAACATTCAATACAGTAGATATGCTTGATAGTGCAACTATTCATAAGTGTAACTTTCTAATACAATGTGTGAGAGGGGGGGCGGGTCGGGATTGAGGCGGCAGCTTTACGTATAATGTTACTTTACGGGGGGGTAATGACTGTAGGCCGTTATGCAGAGACCCCCTGACAAGACACCACTTGCATCACATTTCCTTTTACGTTCATTCATCTGTTAGCAAGTAACTCAGAGCTGCAGAAAATCCTCGACTTACGAAACAGCAACAGAACAGAGGCCTGTTGGTTTGTCCCTCTATTCTTAATCGGTTCAACCGCCATTAAAATAAAAACTAATTTAAAATTACAGAACTGAAAAAGTGTTATTGATATCCGCCACAAACGTGTACATTGTTCCTCGTCTGGCTGTTAATCTCAGCTGCCGCAAACCGCGGAGAAACGTCCAGCCCCAGTTTCACTGCCAGAAACGCGGCCGCTCTTTACTCTGCTGAAGGTATTTTTAATTAGACAAAGCATGAAAATACAGTTTCAAAATGCATTAAACTAAAAACTTCTGCATCTTCAAAAATGAACAACGTACAGGTTGAGCGTATTCAGTGGAACTGATGAAATGTTACCCCGACGTTTTAAAATGACGGCACAAGACTGTAATTTAAATTAGAATTAATACAGGTTGACCAAACGTCAGTTTGTTTTTAGCAAACTTTTAAATATTTTTTCTAAGATTACAGATATTGTGTCCCCCTAATAATCTGCCTTTAATATTTGAGAAAGAATTAATCGCAAAAGGAAAGGAGTAATAATAATGTACGTGTACCAGTTAGACGGCGGCAAATAAAGGTAAACCGTTCAGGTTCGGAATGAACATTTCTGTGATTTATCGTGCGCTTTGGATGGATGTCAAAAACAGACAAGGCACATAAGTACGGTGTTTTCGCATCCGTGTTTTTGAATGGCGCGTAGAACCTCAGTTTGTAAAGCTTAAGCTTTCGGTTTAAATCACAGGGTGGTGAAAAACGGGTTGTGCGGGAACGTTTAGGACCGTCGCAGCAGCCCAATTCATCCACCGATCCCTGCGGTGAGAAACAAGCAGCACGTACACTTGTGCCGTCAGCTGCTTTTCTTCGACCTCCGTCTGTTTACGTACAGTGAATCTCGGCCAAATTCCTCTGCTTGCACGCAGTGACGTCACTATAAACCACCAGGGACACAATAAGCTGCACAGAACTGTAGAAAGAAAGAAAAATAGCAAATAAATAGAAGGAATAAAAACCAAGACCCCAAACACCACAACTGGAAATGACGACTTTATTTAAAGAAGCGCCTTCGGGTGGGAGGAGAAGCCCTGCTGCCCACTGCCTACGACTGTACAGCCGACTCATAAAAGCTGTCGTACGCAGCAGTCCTGAACCTACAGTAGATGCACCAGTCACGGTCTCCATTCCTGTGGCCTTCGTTTGACAGGCTTGTGCCGAACGGTACAGCAAATGCGCACAAGGCTGCCGTCCAGGCTGGACGCCTGCAAGTGTTGTTTGCCACTGAGGTTTTGTTTGATATTCAGTCCACATCCCTACCCGCTGCACCTTTTCAAAGGCTCCCCCTGCGGCTCCGTTATCACGGCCCTCAAGGTGTCTCCACCGTGACCGTGAGGTCAGTCTTTTTCGGGAACGTCTTCGCCAGCAGAACCATCAACACGTTTTTGAGGCGGCCTCGGGTTTGTTGTGAGCGAGAGGGAAGTAGGTCCTGTGGGCTCCGGCGGAGCAAAAACAACCTCTTTGTTGCTGCTCTGAATCTCACCGTAAATAAGAGCCTGTGAAAATTCTCACATTTGCCAAGTCGACACCGTGAAGCAGCGATGGGTGACGTGTCCCAACTTTCATCTACACCAGCAGTTCACCTCCATTTAAGCAATTTTAAAACGCGTCAAACATCTTTAGCTGTTTTTGTTATGCCAAATGACCACTGGAGGGGGGGGGGCTTGCAGACTCTACTTGGAAGCACAAACTAATAAAATACGAAGAAACGTGCCACTCCAAATCAGCCTCGCGTGACCCCCTCGAAGCCTTGGACAGGTACAGCGCACCTCATACTTGTCCAGGCTGCTAAACACATGATGTGCAGTGCTCTAAAAGCACCTGAAGTTTTGTGAACCCACCTTCCAAACTCCTACCTTGCCTGCAGCGTGCAGCGCACCTTACATTCAGACACTTGGCAAAATCTACTCTCGCAGCTCCCTCGGCGGGCTCTCATTTCGGCAGGTGGCCATGTCCACGCTCTGGATTACACATTTGCCGCCTGCCACGGTTTAAAAGGAAGAAATTATATAGTTTTATGTGCAAGTTTTTTTTTTTTTTTTTTTTGGTAAAAGGAGGGAACTTTGCAGAAGCAACTGCAGATAAGTCCCCTCCTGGCCTGCAAGTGTGAAGAAGATACTGGCGTGTGGATTTCCACTGGCAGTTTTCCGCAGGCCTGTGTTTAGCTGGCACTTGGATTGACAGCAGAGTGATTGGAAATATCCACCATTTGCCGACAAACCCCTGAGTGCCTGGAAAGTGCTTTTGTAGTCGGGCTGTAATGGCCCAAGTTGGAATTGCTGGTGGAGGGGAAATAGCACTGCTCCCTGCCCACTCGAAGGGAAACTGAGACAGCACAAATGGTGCCTGGCGGTGAAGGTCTTGCATCAGGAGAGTAAAAGAACAGAGCAAAACAGTTTTTAGCATTTATTTAAACACATTCTTTCGAATCATTTTCATCCTATGTGTTACAACCAGGAGAAGGTCTACTGCATAATACACGGACATGTACAAAGTATGGGTATCACACGATTTGAGCAAAGAATGCCTTCAGTTTCGGGGGTATTTTCAGTTAAAAAAGGCGGTTGCTGCGACAGTCACGACACCTACAACACGAAACCGTCGGTCCTTTGAATGGTTTTCAAAGCCGAGCCTTTTATTTGTTTAATCCAGAAATACAACAGTATTTCAGTGTACGGCGTTTTGCTTATTACTGCTGTCTTTGTGTTCTTTCTTTAGAAAACAGTTTAAATCATTTTCTTTCCTTTTTCTGTCATTAGAAGCAGGCAGCGAGAAAACAAAGACGGTTCCCGTGGTTTAAGAAAGACGTCTCTTTTGGGGTTAGGACGCTCGGGCCAATTTTATAAAAGCTGCTCCAAGCAGCTCTAAAAACTCCCCTTTTGCAAGAACACGAACGCAGATCCACCGGTTTACCACACATGTAAAAATAACTCGAAAAAGGGATGCTTTGTGAAATTTACTGGACGCCGGCTGTGACCACAACTGTGAGAAAGCCCACCTACACAGAGAACGTGGCCGGGCGAAGCGGACGGGACACTTGGGGCGGCTTCCTTCTTGCTTTCCACACACACCTCATCCAAGACGTCCCATTTGGACCTATTCCCCTATGTGGAAATAAGTTAAACAAAAAAAGAAAAGGAACAAGATATTCAGCCACTGTCATGAACATTCAAATCGAACATAACGTGTAAAATGATGCATAAATCCTACACAGACGTTTCAACAACAGCAGCTAAACAGAACCTCAGTAGTTCATTCGTGGATCGTTCCGCTCAGGAGATCCAACAGGGTATGATTCATATTCCGTTAAATACAGACCCACGCAGAATATTCTGTAATGTTCCACGTCGAATGAAACTTTAAGCCGGATTCTAACGACTCCACACAAACATTTTTCGCACAGCCTCGCAAACACAACATTAAAAACGAATGGCGCGTCCGGAAACGAGTGTAAAACTCGTACCGCTCGACAGGTACCGGTGGCGACAGGGAAACTGAACGGAGGTGCTTATGGTGAACAACTTAAAACACAGGCATCCTCGGTAGGGAATTAAAGTGCGAGTATAAAAACTGCCAACACGGCAACAGAGACGCGCGCTGCTACGCTCGCAGCATCTCGATCGGCGCGGCTAGAGGCCGATTCCCTCCCAGCCATTGTTACTTCCTGCCATTTCGCGACAGTCCCGGCAGTTTCCCACAGCAGTTTGTATGTTCGCGAGCGAATAACAAACAGGAAACACTATCGCGAGAAAAGCGAGTGACGCGGCTCCCAGCCACTGACAGGGGGCGAGATCAGGCGCGATAACCAATGGCGGAATACAAGAAGGGCAGGACTTCCGGCGCGTGACGCAAATTTTTACAGTCAAGCTTGGAAGCCCCACCTTTTGTGTTTCCCGCACCGTCAATCAAAATAGAAAAAATCGACTCGAATCACCGATCGCAGCCCGCCTTTTGATTAAAATAATCATGTTTGGCGTTTAAATAAACCGAAAGTCTCCCGGTTTAAATCGCCCACGCTATGACTGGTACGTAACATTTAACCTGATTCACGCATGCCATGAGAGGTGAGTTTGTACAAGCCTCAGCTTGCGATGTCTTCAGCTAATCTTTTTCACTTGGCAGCCAGCGATTTAAACGCCAAAGCAAACCTTTAACGTTCACGGAAATCCGTTAACTGGAGGCGAGCTGGGCGTTGGGGGGGCCTCATAACTGTGCTTTGGCGTCGCTCTGCTCTGGTTTTGGCGAGCGGAGTACGCAGATAAACGGTTTGTTTTGCTCCGTTTCCCCCTCGCCGTGCCCGAGTGCAGCCCCCGAACAGCCAGTGAAGCAGGAGGAAATGGCTGCCCTGGACGTGGACGGCGGGCAGAGCGAGTACGCGCAGCACGGCGGCGGCGGAGGAACCGACCAGGTACTCGACGGGCGCCTCTCCCGCTCTCTCTCTCCCTCTCTCTCCCGCTCTTCTGCCAGCTTTGTCGTGAATGCATGGTGTTTTTTTTTTGGTGAAGTTCACACGTTTTAAAATTTGATGTTTCAAAAAAAAAAAGTGGGTACTTCCTGTGTAGCTCCGGACTAACGGCCACCCACTTTCTTGTGTTTTTTAAACCCGCCCATTGTGGGTAGGACACTCAGCCGTCACCGCTCGCTCTGCTGGCGGCTACCTGTAGCCGGATCGGGTCACTATTGCCAGAGGAGGGTGCCGATGCCTCCGCCTCCGCCGCCGCCGCTGCTGCTGCCGCCGCCGGCGTGGTAAGTCACCACCCCCGGTAGAGGCGCTAGGAGCGCAGCGGGTCCCTGAGCGCAGCGTGGCGGCGTCGGCAGAGCGGCCCGGCGGCCTTCCTCCGTCCAGCCTCGGCGCCGAAACGCCCCGGACCGCCGTGTCCGCGCGGCGCGATGCGATGCGGCCTCGTGCCGAGTTTCCCTCGCAAAGCGAGAGGTCTGAGTGCGACTGACCGCCGTCCGGCGGCGCCTCCAGGCGCAGGACCGTCGGTCCGAATCGCGGCCCACAGTGTCCAGCAGCGCGTGAAGCGGAGAGGTCAACGTCCCCCTTTGTGCCCAACTCCCCTCTTCACCCCCTTTAACGCCCGAGACAAAGCAGCCCGAACCCCTTCTGTGGCACGAGAGCCATCGGCGCTGTTTGTGACGGGGAACCGTAGCACGCAGGTCCCGCCTTTTGTTCTCCCCACCGATTCTCAAGTTCTGGGAAGTGATTTACGGTTTAAAAACTGCGGTTTTCTTTTCTCTACCTTTTTTTTCTTTTAACGATCTCTCCGGTAACATCCGTTCCGCTGTCTGGGCTAATAAAGTTGTAATCCAGAACAGTCGTGATGTCGTCCAAGGCCCTTGCTTGGCGTTCGCGAGTAAAAAGATCGTGTCAGTAAGAAAGATGCAACGCAGCTGGAATTGTAACCGACATTGATGAGAGTTGTTTGCTTCCTCCTTCAGACCACGGACCTCACATCCATACAGTTAACGGGGACGACCGAAAGATGGGAGGTTTTGGCTCCTACGGCATCGATAAAAGAGGAACCGAGTATAGTGCATATCCCACACGCTGGCATGGTGACCTCCAACGGACAGTATGTTTTTCCTCTCCAGAATATGCAGAGCCAGCCTATTTTTGTGACGTCGGGAACGGACACGTCCACCAATGCAGTGCCTAACATTCAGTACCAGGTGATCCCGCAGATCCAGACTGCGGACGGACAGCTGGGCTTTCCCACCTCCTCTGTTGACGGAGCCACCCTCAGCCAGGATGCTACGGGGCAGATCCACATCATGCACGATGCGGGTCAGGGCATCGGTGCCACCGGGACCTCTTCCAGTGACATCCTCACCAATAGCCAGAACCTCATATCTCAGACTGGGCACGTCCAGCAGATCCAAGGAGTTTCCATTGCCAGCTCAGTGTACAGCAGTCAGGGGCAGGTTGTCACTAATGTGCCTGTTGGATTGCCGGGAAATATTACGTTTGTACCCATCAACAGTGTGGACTTGGACTCGCTCGGGCTCTCGGGAGCCCAGACGATAGCCACGGGGGTCACTCCTGACGGCCAGCTGATCATGGCGGGACAGCCCGTGGACAGGTCCGGAAGCTCTGAGAAGTCGGGTGGACAGATCTCGCAGACGCTGGCTATCGGCGACTCCGATGCTAGCCAAGACATGTACGTGCCAACGTCGTCGTCCTCGTCGTCCTCGCAGTTGCCCGAGACGATAGATGGCACGGGGGTGCTAACACAGGCCACGGCCGTATCCTCGGCAGCAGGCGAGCAGACAGATGCCTCCGGCCTCCAGGAGGGCTACGATGACCAGAATCAGGTCCAGAGCGTTCAGGGTTCCTCAGCCCAGCCCATCATCCAGCTCCAGCCTGTGGCTGTGAGCACCAGCGAGGCCCAGGTTGTCCAGGGCCTCCCCCAGTCTCAGGGCCAGGTTGCAGGGCAGACTTTGCAGAATCTACAGCTCCTCAACCCTGGTACCTTTCTCATCCAGGCCCAGACAGTCACACCCTCAGGGCAGATCCAGTGGCAGACCTTCCAGGTGCAGGGTGTCCAGAACCTGCAGAACCTGCAGCTACCTGCTGGCTCAGCACAGCAGATCACCCTGGCTTCTGTGCCAGCGCTCTCTTTGGGCCAAGGTGCGACACTGGGCAGCATTAACCCAGGGCAGATCCCCAATCTGCAGACAGTGACGGTGAACTCAGCGACCCAAGCGGGCATCCAGTTCCAGCCTGTGGAAGACACAGGCAGCCCGGCAGGTAAATTGCATCTCCGACGGTGTGTGTACACACACACACACACACACAGAGCTCGGTCTCTTGTTTTCACCACATCACACAGTGGGCCTGGAACACTGGTCAACTCTTGAGCCTTTGTCACTGAGGACCATTTTGGAAAGTTAGCATAGGTTGGAAAAAGTCCCAGGCTTTGGAAGACCAGTGAAATTTGGATATTCACACTGGACATCCAGCTGCTGGTTTTGCAGTAGGGAAAAATAAATGCCAAAATTTTTGTCTTTAAATTCAGACCCTTAACCTGTCCTGCCAAAGTGAAGTCAGTGCTGAAACAACTTTAGTTTCCATCAGTTTTTCAAACTGTTGTTGCTATGACAATTGCTGCGTGGCTCACACTCCCTGAAGGTGAGGTCTGGGCTGGACCGCGTGGATGTGCTGGGTGCAACAATCAGTCTTTGTTCCGCACAGCTAGACTTCCTTCAGGGAAGGTGAGCACATGGGGGGGGGTTATTACTTCACTTACTTCATTACTCCGCTTGTATTGTCAGTGGACATCCAGAGCTTTGATCAAGTGGATTCCAAGGGGTCACTTCATCAGAGGTATTGAGAGGAATGATTGGAGTCGCCTGCTTGCTGCCCTCAAGGAGTGTCACATATTACGCTTTCGTGGCTCATATAAAAAGCACAGCTTGGTAACTTTTTTTTTTTTTTTTTTTTTTTTTTCTCCCTGAAAGTGAGTAATGAGACAAACTCATCTGCACTTTTTTTCCTCCTTTTTTTCTTGTTTGCTTCCACTAGCTGGTCTCTTGATGCACATTTTTGGTGCAGTTTTTTTTTTTTTTAACAGGTGGTTGATCTCAGTTTCGGCAAACTAAGAACTATAGTGTCACTTTAACAATGGGATCTTTTTGCATCATGAATTAACCACACAGAAAACAGGGCACCTTACAAAAGTTAAGTACCACAGTAAACAGATAACATTGTGATGGGAACACTTCATTATTTTCAAGACTGAGACGCAGAAATATTTTTGTGATTTTTGTTTTCTGTGTGGATGAAGGAACAATATCTGGCAGTGAACTAATCAACACACAGCTTTAAGGTGTAACTGGGGTTAGGGAGGGCTGCTTGATATCAAGCTCTCAGGCGACTTGCTCCTTGACAGTTGTGTGGAGCTTCTGGTGTTGATCTGGTGACAGATGTGTAGAAAGAGGAGGGATCGGAATCTCAGAAGGGTCCGTGTAAAACCGCTGGCCTACCATGTTTTTGGGCAGCAGGTGGCACAGTGGGTACAGGTGCTTTGTTGCACTCAAAGGCCCCAGGTTCAGAAAGCACCTCCTGCTGTAGCCCCCTGGAACACAGCACTTAGATGAACCGATCCAGTAGGAATGGCACATGTTTCTGAATGGGCAGAGCATAGAAAGTCGCTTCAGAGAGAAGGTCAGCTGAATGGATTAATCCAAATGGCTTAATTACTGCTTGCAGACATCCAGATCAAAGAGGAGCCGGACTCTGAAGAGTGGCAGCTGAGCAGTGACTCCACGCTCAACCCCAGCGACCTGTCACATCTGCGAGTGCGGCTGGTGGAGGAGGACCCCGAGCAACCCGGCCAGGAGGGCAAGCGGCTCCGGAGGGTGGCCTGCACTTGCCCGAACTGCAAAGAGGCTGGCGGCAGGTGAGCTAATCCGTTAGCGGAGTTCCTCGGGCAGACCTCAGATCCTTTTTACTTGGTCACTCACTCGAGACGGTGGCCTTCGCCATGGCGGGAGAAATTCTCAGCCCGCCGTCACGTTGTTCTGTGTACGTGGGTGTGAGATGAGAGCTGGTTGAGAATTTCAAATCTCATTCCACTTGTGCCGTGTGTGTCGCCCCACATCAGAGGGTTAAACATGGGCAAGAAGAAGCAGCACATCTGCCACATCCCAGGCTGCGGGAAGGTGTACGGGAAGACGTCGCACCTGCGGGCGCACCTGCGCTGGCATTCCGGGGAGAGACCCTTTGTGTGCAGCTGGATGTTCTGCGGGAAGCGGTTCACGCGCAGTGACGAGCTGCAGAGACACAGGAGGACGCACACAGGTAGGCAGCCGGCACTCCCGTGTGTGTGTGTGTGTGTGTGTGTGTGTACGCTGTAAAGGCTACGTGAACATGGTCAACTCGCATCTTCTTTTGCTGCCGACAGGAGAGAAGAAGTTTGTGTGCCCTGAATGCTCAAAGCGGTTTATGCGCAGCGATCACCTGGCCAAACACATCAAGACCCACCAGAACAAAAAGGGGATGAACTCAGGTGGTGTAGCAGCAGCAATGGTGGAGGATTCAGGTGCAACTTCTTCAGATGGCATCATCAGAGCAGCAGGGACCACCCTCATCCTCACCAACATCCAGCAGGGCTCTGCTCAGGGCCTGGGAACTGTCAGTGCCACTAACGCGCAAGAGCTGCTGTCGAACCAGGAGATCCCTTTACAGCTCGTGACCGTCTCCGCCAGCGAGGTGATGGAATAGCCCCCACCCACCGCTGGGACTCCTTACTCCATTGCATTGAGGTTTCCTCCTTTTTGTTTTTTTTTTTTTTTTTTGGTGTATATACACACACACACACACACACACACACACAGATATACACACGCATACATATACACACATGCGTACATATATATAAATCTATAAATATATATATTTTAAAAAGGAATTATCAGTTCATTAGCAGTCTTTTTACATATGGGGCAAAAAATGACATTACATGTGGTTCCAATACTCACACTGAAATGCCTTATTTTGTATTATATTCTGTAGTATAAGATGGTGGAGTTGCATGTGTTTTTTTTAGATACTGTTATGTGTTATATTTGGAAAAGATGTTAATGTAAAATGGAATAAGAATGGTACAGAATGGTGAGAGAACCAACTTCTTGTCCTAATTATATATGAAGACTTTTGCCTCAGATTCCTGTAAGAAAAATGTTGATTTTTCTTTTCTTTTATTTATTTTTATTTTTTTTTTTTTAAGTTGGGCATCGATTTGTACTCTGAAGTACAAACGTGTTTTTGTTTTCTTTTACATTCGCTTGTGTTCTCTTGGGCTGTCGCTTCAGTTTTTGATGGAAATGTAAATGGTCACATTGGGAGTTGCCTAAAAACTTAAGAAGTTTTACCATCTGGTTAATTTCACATTGCAGGCAGCAAGTGAACAATCATGTAATTAAAGGTTTCCCTTCCTTAAATCGATTTGTTTAATACGCTGTCAAACGAAGCTTTGTAGCACCACTATTTATTGTAGGCTTAACGCAATCTGTGCGGAGGTCGAAATTCTCTAAGTTTAACTTTGAGTTTGTACGACGTGACGCCGTTTCTTTCGTCAGGCAGGTCGCCGCGAATGTGCGCCCTTCCTCTGAAAAGCCATCCCACCAAGCTGGGTAAATTGCCAAACTGGAGCTGCGCTCACAGGGCTGCTGACACAAGGCCCAGTTCCCCCTCCGCGCGCGGTGTGTGTGTGTGTGTGTGTGTGTGTGTGTGTGTGTGTGTGTGTGTGAGAGAGAGAGAGAGATGGTGACGGACCAAACAAACCCGTTTTTATGCAGTTGCCATGTTTTTGACGCTGTGTAAAGTTTTTGTAACTGTGTACGTCAGGGTGTCAAATGACTGATCTGTTGGCTGCAGTCCACCCCCCGACAAATCTCCTCCGCAGGAACAAAGTGGTGTCCCCAGTCTGCTGGAGACGGAACATTTTTATCTTCAGCACTGACCTAAGCAGCTGCAGTGTATTAAATAGTCTTTTTGTATAAACTTTTTTATATTCTGGCCAGGAAAATTGTGTATAGGCAATACACTCATTTTACTGTCAACATAATGTACTTGTCTTTTTATATAATGGTTTCTTTTCTACATAGAAATGTTTGACATTGGTTACGGTGATGTAATACTGATCTAGGTGAATTATGAGTGCTCTACCTACAGTCGGGTTGCTGGAGCTGATCATTCAGCCGTGGAAGTTAGATTCACTTGTTGAAGAGCAAGTTAAGGAGAAGAGGAATGAAACACGATATTTTATAAGGTTGTGACTTACAGTCTCACGTCGTAAGACTCAAAAAAATGACTGATGTAATTTGAAATATACCCTGTGTGGTTATTAATAAAACACTATTTTGATATTTGATTTTAGTATTCACTCAGAAAAGTGCCGTGGAGGTTCTGGGAGGCTTGTACCACATGTGCTACTGGAGGCTACGGGAGAGTTCAATGATTCTTGGTTTGTTTCTGAAGTAGCAGCGAGGCGGTTTTGCCTTAAGGAATAAAGCCGCGTTTTGGCTTCGCTCATCGTGGGTTTGACGTTGACAACTCCGGGTTGGATTTCCACCTAAGCAAAGCTGGAGATGAACCACCGAACGTCGCAAGTGTCGGCCGTGTTCACCCACGATGAAATAATTTACGTTTTTGTGCTTTCGCACCAGACAGTCCTGCCGTTTGATGATGTGGGACCTGGAGGCTGGCTGGTTGTTCCCATTCATCGCCCTGCTTTTAATGATTATTCCTCACGATGGCTTCGCGGCCGCGGCTGCTTACAGTGAAGCTCTTACCTGGAGCAGGATGTTGAGAACCTGATGATGATGACGGTTGTGTTGGCAGGTGAGCAGATGTCCCAGCGGGCAGGGCGGACTGACTGACTGATATCCTGGATGTGGCCTGTGACTACCGGGTGTGCTGTTTCTGAACGGTGTATTGTCAAAAGTTTGAGCACAGCCATGCAGTTGTAGTGTGAGACAGGCTGGACAGAAAAGTGAAAGCAAAACAACGACACGTGTCCTGAAGGTGTGAGAATCACCGCATGGGAGCTGGGAAGATGGTCGGCTCATTTGCCGCTCAGACTTAACACCTGGTGACAAAAAATTGCAGGCAATTGTGGGGGGGGGGGTGACCACAGGGGGCAGTACGAAAACAGTCAGATATCCCAGAACCAAGGCGTTTATTAGGAGTAACAACTTGGGGACGTGACCCCTTCCAGACAATAGAAACGGACAATAAAATCAAGTGGAATCGGCAGAATCCCTCGTGGGAATCTCCCAGCTCCCAGTTCCCTCCTCTGTGCCTCAGATGAGCTGCCGAAATGGCCCATCAGGTCATAAGCGACGTCGGTCGCCAGCAGCTGGTCCCTCCGGGAGACCTGAGCAACTGTGCTCACGGAATACACACTCTTTCCAGCTCCAACTCCATATTCCGGCACAAAGCTGGGTTTTGGACATTGAACTTTTCTGATTAAGCACGAAAGTACATAGAAAATGTTTGTGGAAAGTGCAGATCACACGGCCAGCAGATGATAAGAAAGCAGTTCAGATGCGCGTGGCGGAAACCGTTAACGGAGACTTGAGAAGCGACCGAGGCTTCTGAGAAACAAGTGCGGCGTCTGATGGCTGGAGCTGCGTCTTCAGGGGAGGGTCGCGTGCACGGTGACGGTCTTCATCTGACACATCAAGGTGGCCAAACAGATGGTTCTGAATCAGCCGATTTGACGAGCACATGAGTCAAAAAGTATATCCTGAAAAGTGTTAGAAGGACACATCCATTTTGCGGCGCCACTCATTTGCATAATCTAATTAATTCAGTTCATTGTAATTCAATACCAAATGGCACGAGGAATCTACAATGACGCTAGGAGTTAATGAAATGTGTTAACGGTATCATCGTTTTGCCTGTATGTTAATTAGTCCAATTAATTTCCTCTGCGCGCTAATCCGAATATTGTAATAATCCTACGCACCCCTGCAGGAATTAAAGCACCGCCACTTGGAATGCTGGGAAAGAGAAGGACCCGACTTCTGAATCCGCCACTTATAACGGCATTAGTGCACACTTTGGTTTCGGTGAAAATGAACGTGTAATTCGGGAACCTGCTGGCACTTTGGAGGCATGTTCACGTCCTGGCAGCATCTCCTTATCCTGCGGCGTTTTTCTTCCCTCTGCTCCGTAAACACATTTATGGTCCAAAATACCTACAAGATCTCACCTGAGAAAACAGCAGAACATGAGAACCCCCACGATCACCAGCGAGGAGAACCTGGACCCTCGGAAGAGGACTTGCCTCCAGTGTCAATCTCCAGCAGCCCTGGAAGGCACCACATGTGGGGGTGGGGTGGGGTGGGGTGGGGTGGGGTGGGGGAGGGCAGGTGACTCACAGGATCTCTAAACCTGCACCTGCACATTGTCCACCTTCCACTGTTGCCATTTGAGGTGCTGGTCTTTGGTACATAGCTTCACCACCTCAGAGAAAACCTTCTCAGACAAAACCTTTTACACACTTTTGTCTGCAAAATACTTCATCGTTCTCCTGCCGCTGGGTTGCTGCTTCTCCATTCATCACCCAGCCATCCTGGAAGCACAAGGCACTACTACAGTGTACTGTGAACAGAAGGTCAGTCCATCTCAGGGTAGCTGCATGCTGTCTCTCACTCACACACTCACACACAACCTCACAATCGCACATGCAGCTTGGAGTCACCAGTCCACCTCAAGCACATGTCTTTGGACCCTGGAAGGAACCCGGCGCACCTGAAGGAAGCCTATGTAAAACCCAGGAGAACGTGGGGAGAAGATACATGGACCTGAGTCGACATCCCATGCAAAGCATGTGAAGCCACAGTAAAGCGTGTATTTATTGCGCTGCTGACTGTGCTGCCTGAGTCAGTCTTTAGCCAAACCTCAGCGGTGCGATGTAGGAAGACCCCCCGAGGAGGTCTTCACCAGTGACCCCGTTGTTGGACCAGTGGTCATGTGCAGCTATCCTCCCCAGTCTGTCCAGATCCTCACTAGTGTCACTGCAGTGGAAGAGACTTCATTCAGCAGCCTGGTTTGCGAGAGCGGGGGGGGGGGGGGCTTTTTTTCTCCCGCCAGGGCCGCACTTTAGCAGCCGTCTGTAAAGAGCCAGTGTGAGTGTTTGATCGGCGCCCANGGGGGGGGGGGGGGCTTTTCTTCTCCCGCCAGGGCCGCACTTTAGCAGCCGTCTGTAAAGAGCCAGTGTGAGTGTTTGATCGGCGCCCATCATCACAGGCGACGTCAACAGCCTGAGCTCTCCTGCCCCGGGGGCAGAGAAAACGCCTCTTATAACAAGTGACGCGGTTCCTTGCGAGTCCGGGATGCGCCGCGCCGGGGGTCGGGAGCACAATAGCTCTGACCTGCGGGGCGGGGCGGGGCAGGGGGGGTATGGGGAGGGACGCAGGCCAGGGAGGTAAACAGAGAGACATTTTGATGCTTTTCAGGTGATTGCAACTTAGCGACAGGCAGGCATCAACCCCTAAGTGTCCGCGTTTGGAGCCGTTTGCCATTTAAAGGAGAGCGCAAAATGGCTCCTCCGTGACAGGCTGCCTTTCAGCCGGCGCCTCGGCTTGGATTGCAGTGTAATTGCTCCCGCCGAGTGCCGCCCGCTTCACGTCAATTCATGTGCAAAACACATAAATAGGATAAGCAGAGAGTCAGGGAGGACCAGGTGGTAATACATACTATAATAATGTAAAGGCATTTTCCACCATATTTGTGATACAATTTGAGGACACCGTGGGGATTATGGATCCATCCCACTGGGAGATAATGAGAACAATTCACAGAAATCACTTTCCCCTCATTGTCCGCCGCAGAGGGGCCTCGAGTTTGGAAGTGAAAGCAGTTTAATTTACCCCCGTATACGTTTTAGCTTGTTTGTACGTTCTAGCAGCTTCTGTGAGATCCAGAAATTTCACCCGCTAACATTCTGCGCAAATGACCTGCGCTTACCGGTTTTAAGTTACTTCTTTACCGGAGAGCGGCGTCTGCTGCCTGGGAGGAACCCGCAGCTGCTTGGTGCGCGATCGCAGTCACCGCACCAGGAAGAGAAAGGGACGGTGACACGTGGGCGTCCCGCCCGTCCTCAGTCGACAGACAAAGACAAAGCGGCAAGCGGATCGTTTTCCAGCCGCAAGGAGACACAGCGTGGGTCGGTCAATAACCCCATATTCTCTTTCTCCTGAAAATGGCCAATTTTGAGGCGGGTCACTTATTTGTCTGCATCGGAGATGATGTGTGGCCTCCTGCCCCCCTCCTCCCCCGGTAACCCAGCAGGACCCGGCCAGAGGGATGCGGGGCGAAGGAGGGCTGACATTGAAAGCCAGCCTCCTTCCACAAGGTGAACTGTTACCTGCGGAGAAAAAAACTGGCCATTATGCAAACTGGTCAGCAGCAGGTGGTGATCTCTCCGTCACCCCTTCTGTCACCAACACGTCTCCTGCCCCCGTCAGGATATTTCACCCGGGCTGAGGTTAAATTGCAGCATTCGTAAAGTTTGTTGACAGAACTTCTACACAACTTAAGCATCCAGACCTTCGGCAACAATGTCTAAAAAGGCAGAAGCCCGCCGCACCGGCATTTTCACGCACTTATTTACCAGCTGCCACTAAGTTCTCCTCTCGATTAGTTTTCAGCGCTGGTAGGGCTTCCGACACGTCTCCTTATGTTCCCTTAACTTCCTTTCTGTGCCGCCTGGGACGAGGGTCTGCCGACATCAACCCCCTGCGGCGCTGACAGAGCCGGTGTCAAACGTCTTATTTCAGGAGTTCTGTTGTTCTTAAGACAGCGACGCTTGCAGCTCCTCGAGGCCCGAGTGCAGGAGCGTCCTGACAGGTGGAGGCGGAGGGCGTTCGTACAAACCCCGTATCTGTATGTCAAACCTCTCGAATGGCCTTTCAGCAAACTCCAGAACAGAATAAGGGCGCAAAGGAACTTTGGAAAGAGGAGGTCCTCTGTTTTCCAGCCAAACCCTCTAGGAAGTGGGGGAGAAACCGGGCTTGAGTGTATTTGCATTTGGCTGAACGAGGTTCCTTGTGTGTCTTTGAGCCGCGGTTGTGGATACGACCTGTTTCTGCTTTAACTGGCTTCTGTTCCGCCGTGACTAACTGGAACCAGGCTTCTTCACAGAATTCTCGCCTAGCTTTCGCTCTCCTTTCCACATCTGCCCACCCTGCAGGACTGGGTCCGGCGCTGAAGATGCGAGCAACATTCATTAGGAGGGTCCGTGGATGCAGCTCCTCGGCGCCAAAACCGGCAGGTAGTGGCACCTTCACGCCTCCCACATCGTGCTGGAGACCGCGGGAGAGCCGTCTGCCTGAGAACACTATTCAATTAACAGTTCAATTAAAGCTAATAAATGAAGATCTCAGATGGGACAAAAAAATGAATAGGCGATGGGTCCTGAGGACCAGCGATGAGACACAGTAGGTTAACCTATCCCACAATCCCTTGTGAGGACCTCATTTAACTCATTAAGGACACCAGACTCGCTCCGATTACAACTGTGTATTGAGTGAATTTTACTTAATACAAAGCGGGAGGGCGAGTGTGTGTGTGTGTGTGTGTGTGTGTGTGTGTGTGTGTACACACCGAATCCGATTGCCGGTCCTTGCTTGTACATTGGCAAACAAGTCATCAGTGTCGTCATCAGCCGCCGGTGTTAAATGTAAGGCGTAGGAGCTGAGGAGTAGCTGCGTAGGTAATAACCGGACCCCAGGGACTGTTTGATCTCCTAACCTCATTGTTCCAGACTGCCGACAGGCCGCCGCCTTCCCCGCTGTCCCGTGGGAGTCATTGCAAGAAACAGCCGCCGATTCGCATTAGCGGTTCGCTCGGCTGTTTCAAGGACTTGACCTTGACACCGATGTGTTCAGGAACCACGCCGCTCTTACGCCCCGCGGTTCCCGCCGCGCCGCTCCGAGGCCCCGAGCCGCCGCGGGTCCGGCTGTTGTTCGCCGCCGCTGCCGTCGTGCGACCGACTTTTGCGAGATTTTCAGTCTCTCTGGGGATCAGCTGTGCGGGAACGTTCTGCTGCAGCCAGATCCAGCAACAGAGCCTGGCGAGGCTGTCCTGAGACCTGCTGCCGGAACCCCGGGCCGGTGGGGAGAGAGAGAAGCTGGTGAGATGGGCCACGCTGCTGTGGGCAGGTCACCAGAAACCTGTCACATGGAGTAAAACCTCTGGCATCTATTGAAATTGACCTCCCAGCTCGAGCCCACGGCAGTGTTCCTCTCTGTCTCCTTGACCTGGGTCTAGTTTTTGTGGTGAAAACCTTGTTTTGCCCTCGGTGGTCGGGGAGGATTAATATCACGCACAGCGTGTTGCTTCTCGTGCGCCGACTGTCCCCCGCAGGCTGCAGAAATCCGAGGGACCTTCCGGTGAACAGCCTGTCGCGTCACCGCAATGCCCGAAGCGCCGCAGATCACGGGATGCGTCGACTGTTTGCGAACATCTCCCTTTATCTTTTTGTCTTTTATCTGGATTTTCCTTCGCTTTGGGAGCGCAGCTTGACGAGTCGCCCGGAGGAACCTTCCATTGTGCCGGAGAAGGAATGGAAAATTATGGCGGTGTTTGGATAATTAGGCTTGTCTGAAGAGACGTGTTAATAACAGACGGAGACAAGCAAGGCATGTCACTCCGTGCCCAAGGTGACAGACTCTCTCCGCCGCTGATGAGCTGTTTAGGGGGGAAATTGTTCCAAGCAAACAGCGTCATTATTGTGAGCTGGCAGGCCGCGTGTGCGCACCTCATCCGGCGCCAACTGTCAGCGCGCGATTGACCAGGACGCGCTCAGCCACTCCATCTTCTTTATTCCCACGAACAATGTAGATAATTGCTGCAGTGTGTAAAACTGAAAATAAAATTTCACAGTGCACAGTTCATGGGAAACAATACGGGAGCTGTCACCGTAAACACGTCTCCGCCTGCCGCGTCGTTCCGCGCCGGTTGGACTCCTCCGGTGGGGAAGCGGGGAGCCCGGCAGGACGGCGATCGCTGCGCGGGGCGCGGTCCCCGTCGTCAACCCCCTCCTGGAATGTGGCGCCCGGGCTCGCGGTGTCTGGTTTCGGTCAAAAAGCGCACGACCGAAACGCCCGTCGACCGGAACACACCGTTTAGGCCTACAGGGTAAAAAAAAAAAGAAACGGATCCAAAGACGACGTCAAGTCAACGCTAGTCGCATCACAGCGAGTTTTCGCAGCAGAAATCGGCCAGTCGCTCACTATCGATCACCTCTTTTCCAAGTTAGGGCCCCCTAAACACCCTCCTGGATCCAGGGGCGAGGCGAGGGAGACCGGACCCTGTGCAGGACACCGGTCCGTGGTGGGGTGTCCAGCACACTTACACACGCGATACTTGGGTGACAAATAGGTGGTTTGAACGTAGGCAGCGCTCTGGTGCTGGAGGGGAGGTGATCATTTACAACGGGACCTTCATTACAGTGAGGTCAAAGTCCGGTAGCCCGGAGAGCTACCGGGGGGGGGGGGGGGGGGGGCGGGGCCCNGGGAGGGGGGGGGGGGGGGGGGGGGGGGGGGGGGGGGGGGGGGGGGGGGGGGGGGGTGTCGGTGCCCTTGGCTACACCGAGCCTCCCCTTTTGTCCTGCTAACAAACTCCTCGCAGGCTCCAGCGAAGCGAGAAATGGTAAACTGCGCAGAATGGCCGTGCGGGAAGATAACGGTTGAGTCTCTGCGGATAAAACCCCCTGGGCTGGATCAGGCGTCGGTGAGGGTGCCCCCCATCGGGGCCAAAGGAGCACCTCCTATTGTACAGAGAGATTTGTTTAATCCCCCGCCTTTGCATTCGCTCGAACCCCCCCCCGTCGGCCCTGGAATGCGTGTTCGTTCAGGTGCCTTTCGGTCTAAGTCCCTCTTTTTTTGCGTCTATCTTTCTTGGCTTCCTGCCACCGCCGGCCTTCGACACGACCGGTGTACACAGACAACAGCCGCCTTTAATTTCTGAGAACGAGCGCGAGGCAAGGATAAGCCGGGAGGTGCGCGTGACACATGCGGGGGCCGTTCGGACCCCCCCAGGCCTCTCGCAGCCCCGTGCGCGCGATGCCGTTGCTGGCATTTCCACCGAACGCGGTTTGACTGTTGGGACGGACTTCTGATAAGACGGAAATTTTCTGAAAAAAACCCAGAAAATAGCGTTAAATTCCGCCCCTATCCGGGATATTAAAAGCTAGAGGGTGTCCAGTACGGCAGGCTTTTATGCGGTTCTGTTTCCACCAGCGCAATCTGCGGTCGCGTCCCAGTAAGGCTGGCTGAGGCCTATTACGGCAGACATTAGGCTCATTCGGCGGAGCCAAGGCTGTTTCCATTAAACTGGCATCCAGGGCCTGTCAGCTCCGTCGTGGAGCCCGAATCAAGCTGTCACTCAGCACACATGGCTGTGGAAATTACACGTTTGTTAGCATGCCAAGAATGTCCTTTCAGATGGAGCAGCACGGGCGCGGAGAACAGTTTCAGATCGAAATCGTCTTCTCCGCGGATGTGAACGATCCTCGCAGGCTTGTGAACAAGGCGAGCGTTTCGACACAAAAGGCCCTGCACCCAGTTCCCGGAGAGCCCGCTGCAAATACAGCCAGGGCTTCGACGGTGCCGTTCATCCATTCACTTTATTTATGCTAATGAGCCTCGGAACAATGAGTAATGTTTTCGTGACTAAAATGCAGCGTTGTAGGGAGGCGCTGGCATGAATTAAGTGACATAAAAATAGTTGGAAATGACCCATATTCCAGCTCCTGGGAATAAAAACGCTAATTCGTCATGACTTTGGGGTAGCAGGTTACTAAACAGGGCAAATGTGTGTAAACAGAGCGAATGTATGACATACATGTGTTGCTGCTGTTTTATAAAATATAAAAATAGCTTGGAGCAGATACACTAAAACATGTTTTTAAGTGAATACGTAATCCATACTGTCCAGATCTGTCTATCTATTTATCCACCCATTCAGGGTTCTTGCAAGGGGGTCTTGGCTGAGACCCTGAAGGCAGCGCTGATACCCTCTGGCTTTCTCCACGCATTCTTTCATAGTTGTTGCCAAGGGAACAGCCACTTGAAATGGCACTGGATGACGGCAGCAGCGAGCGCTGATAACGTCTCGAGACGTTCGTGAAAATGTCGGTTTGACTTTATCGACGGGCCGTCATGTGAGCGATCGGCCGCCGGCAACTCTGACGCCGTTTTTTTTTTTTTTCCAAACTGTTTTTCGGTCAAGAAATTAAATCAATAATAGCAAATCTTCAGCCGACATCCGTGTCCAGAGGAAACTGACAATAACAGAAGCTCCTTCTTCCTGTTCAGTGGCACTACAGCCTCACCGCCGCGATACCCCCGAGCCCACAGTGAAAGAAACGAACTGCCAAAGCACATCTTCCACCTACACGTGTCAGCAAGACGCGTCTCCTTGGCCCCCCAGGTCGGTTCTGCCAGACCTTCAGTAGAGACCTGCCAGTGTCGTCAGCGCAAGTAAAATTAGCGCATCTTAACGTTCGTGCCAACCGGCGTTGACCCCGCAACTGGCGGGGGGCCACCGGCATCCATGTCCAGGCAGCTCATCGCTCTCAGGGTGATTGGAGGTAACTGGCCTATTAATGCCTTCCAGTGGTGGGCAAGTAGCCTGCCGACGTGTTCGGGTAGCAGGATGTGGAGTGACTCGTTTCCTTGTTAAAAGGGCGTCTTGTGTTTGCTGTCCTCCGTCTCCAGTGACTGACGTTTCTCCAACCCGGAGAGTGAAAGCTGTCCTTCACAGTCCCCACAAGCAGCAGCCTTTACGTCTGCCTTGCACCCCTCTGCCGAGGCTCCACCGCCGGGTGGACCCGAGTAAGTCGCCCAGACGCGGAACGACTCAGAAGTGTGAGTGTCCGGTCTGCCTGGCGAGAGGGGCTCCCCGTTTGAAAAGATAGCGGCTCCTGCGAGACGCTGCCGAAAACCAGGTCTGCATGACAGCCCCCGCAGCGGGAAGGAATCGGCGACTTTCTCGCGTCCTGGTTGTCCTCAGATAACCTCCTGTGCGACTGTGACTTGGGCAGCATGCGCTGCTCTAACCTGCATTTGATGCCTAACTTGCGTGTAACAGAGGGTTTTCCCACGGGGGTCTCCTGCTACGCTGCACGGGCACAACAGTGCCGTGGTTTCATGGCTGTTCGCCAGCTGTATGGCAAGGTAATGCCAACCGCGGAGGTGAGGGTAACAGATTGGCTTTAACAGGCCAGATGGGTAATTGTCACCACCTGAACAGTTTGGTGTTTGTGGATTTTTATACCTTTTGTTATGGTTTGTTTTTCATTCCCCTGCCTGCTGCTGATCTGCAGGGGACGTCCTGATGTGTCCCTGAAGTGAGCCTCAGATGGCTCCTCGGAACCTGCCCGCGTGTCAGGAGGGCAGTCAGCGATGCTGGACTGGGGATCTCCACCTGCAGGCAGGAGACCCCCCGCGACACAGTGATGCCTCGTGCAGCTGATTTCTCAGGTCATGCTCTGCCAACGTACACCGAGGTGCTTCAGGTGTTTCTTCACCCCGATCAACTGTAAACCGGCCGATAGGAGGCGGGTCCAGATAGTTCGGCCTCAACTGTAACGCTTTTCCGCTCTGTCCTCAAAACGGCGTCATCTTCATATCAAAAAAATTGATTCAAAGCTTTAACTTAGGATTTTTTTTATACTGCTCACCCACACGGCACTAGTTTCCTGGAATCTTCTACAGTTGGGGCCGAGATATGGATGCTACATGCGATCTCCTCCTCGTTCTGCTGGTATCGACTGCATGCCGGTGCTTTTAAGCTTAACGTGAACATGATCTCGACATAGAGCAAAAGGCACCGCATCTCCACGTCTTTCCGCCATGCCTGTGAAACACGGTGTTCCAATCGCACATTTTGACCGCGGCGATTTAGGAACTTGCGGAGCCCCACGGAGCCCAGGGCTGCTGTGGTTTCAGGGCTCGGTGATGTCGGTGTCACATCGGTCAGAGCAATTGTGCAGTAAAGGCTTTTCGGGTCTCTATCTGTTCTTTATTTTCAGTGTCACGTTCGCGGTCCATCTCTTCCTGGGTCAAAGTTACGCGTGACTCCCGCTCCTCGCCGCCGGATGGAAAATTCCGGAAAGCGTCGCCAGCGAGGTTGGCACAATTTTATTTACCTGAAAACACATTTGACGCAATGAGTAAAAGAACAACAAAAGAAGGACGCAGCCCTCGCAGAGCATCTTCAGAGGGGCGTAAGGATCGGTCGTCGGACTGGGGGGGAGGATGACGACAAACAAGGGGCCACGTCGCGGCGGTGACCCGCAACACCACCAGATTATCTGATTTAACTAGATCCCGGCACATTCGGACACGCGGATGTTGGGGAAATCCGGCGGCTCCGGTGCGGGTGCCGGAGGTGGAGCGAAAGAGTTAATTCTTCTCGTCGGGGAAAATTGGTTGGCTGGTTGGCTTTGTCGGTCGGCGCATTATAGCAGTAATTGAGACTCTTTAGTCTTGCTTTTGTTTCTTTTTTAGGTGTGTAACAAGCTGAATTGATACTCGACATGCTCAATCAGAAGGAGCTAATCTGACTATATTGTTTGACAAGTGTGTTCCTTACTGCTTGCAGCAAGTGAGATGTAATCTGAAAACAATTACGCCAATTCCTGAAAACAGTATGGTGCAGGTAAGTAGCGCTTTTCGCTCCTGTCAGGTTTAATTTCCCAGAATTACGTCTCCTTTCTGCGGCCTCCTGCCTGAGTTCAACTTCTCACTTTGCAAGTGAGTGTTATTCAGGTTTCCTTTAGCTACTTCTGGTTTCTTGTTGCTGCTTCAAGTTGCCGAGCGCCGGCGACCGGTTTTTCCTGTTCGCTCCCCAATTCTTCTCCCCGCACCGGCAACCTCTCCGGGTCCACAGATGCAGGCGTTTTTGAAGCTTTTGCCGTGTTTGTGTGTTTGCTTCGGAAATATCCGAAGTCCCGTCCTGGCCCGCAGCCGGCCAGGGTCTCCTGGATCGGCAGCTGTCGTGAGCCGGGGGATTTGAAGCACCGCCGTGCGCGAACACCTTTACGGATAACTCCCGCAGACCCCCCGTTCAACCTCCCTGACGTCGGCCGCTCGGCTTTTTCACGCTCCCACGTCAGCCTCATTTGATCCTTTGAACCGCTGCCCCTCCCGGCGGCGCGGAGATTTTCCCCCGCTTTCCAAATGGCCGACGAAATTCCTCAAGACGTCTTCGGCGTTTAGGAGCAAATGAAGTACGACTTTACTACAAGCACTCAAGGTTGTACGGGACCGGGCTCCGGGCGGCTCGGTCCTCTCCCACGTCCCCGTAGGGCTCTTGTATTTTATTGCCCCTGGTATTTGTTCTCAATGGCAAATTAACAGCCTTCCCTGTGCTGCTCAGTTTCCCTTCGGAAGACGAGGCTCAGATTCTGTCTAACCACCCAAATCGACTGCTTTCCTATATTTCACACGGCGGAATCAATAGCAGAGCTGAGGAAGAGGAGATAAAAATTTATGGTATCTTGCAATTTAATGGTTGAAAAGATGCAATTTGAAAGATCATAAATTGTGAAGGAGCTCACGCTCCATTGGCCTTGATTCAGGGCTGCTGTCAGGACGTGATTTGCGGGTGTCTGCAAAGTGTGATTAATGAGGTGAGCAGAGCTCACTGCCGCGCCGCTAATGCTCTTCATTAGAATAAATAAAATAAATTGACTGCAACTCTGTGAAAATTCTGTAATGGTTAAAAATCAAGGGATGTCACCCCTTAGCTAGGATTTAGCTCATCTCGGGCCGAGTTGCCTTCCATCACTGTCTTCTTGACGCCAGCGCCCTTGAGCCTTCTGGGATGCTGCCGGCCGGAAGCCCGGGAGGCTTTTTATGCGTCTGCGCTCCGCCGGTCGGGTTCCGGCTCCGTCGCCATTGCGTCGCGATCGTCAGCCAGGACCTTCTGTTGAGGGGGGAGCAGGTTTGAGGTGCTAATGAAGAAAAGGGCGTTTTGAGCAGATAAAGGGGGCTGATGGGCCTTTGCGAGGACCGGTCTGCTGCTGCCGTGTTCGTGTGGGCACCTGCGTGGAAACCGACCCTTCCGGAGGAGGGGCGGCGGCGCTTTGCAGGGTTTTAGCTTCCGTTTCGCCGCATGCAGGTGTCGGCTTTTCCGTGGTTCTTCCCACTGCATGTCTCCCGCCCGGCGAGATCACAACAAGGTGGGGAACTGCTTCGATTTTTCCGTGGACGTCCTTCCCAAAGTCGTGTTTACAGGTAGCGATTTCGCTGAATGGCAGCACTAATTTAACAAGCAGCATCTCCAGGACGTTGTCTTGTAGCGGTTTTTGCCACAATGTTCATGACCATGGGAAAGAGTTGAAATGTCCGGGGAAACGAAACGTGCTTCGCGGTTCAGCACATTTCGGGTGAGACTAGATAAGCTGGTGGTCGTGCTGCTGCCAGACAGCGGGCTGGTTGTACAGGTGAGGCTTCCCGCCCAGCTCGGTCCACGAGGAGTTTGCCTGTTTTCCTCGTGTCTGTGAGGGTCTCTTCCAGGTGTTCTGGTTTGTGTCCACAGTCCACAGACATGTGTTTCCAGTTAACCGGTGACCCTGCAGGGCACTAGAGGCCACAGGGTTCCTCTCTTCGACTAGCGCCACGATAGGCCGGACCCCCGAGCGCCACAGTCACCAGTGAGAGCGCAAATGAGGCAAATTGTCATTTGGCCAAGACAGACGAGGCGGCCGGAGGAGTATTCTACACCATGGCAGCTCTGCAGACACGAGCAGGAACAGCAGATCCAAAAACACGAGACCCGAGTTCAGACAAAGTGCTGGTTTTACCGCGAGCTTCGTGAAGTTTACAGTTTCCGCCGTTAGGACCAGGGCCAGATTTAGTGTCCGCAGGCCTTTCTCTCCAAAATGTGCCAAAGATGATGTTTTTCAGACTATTCTCTGGCTCTTTGGGGCGCTGGGAGCATCACCACTTCTCACGTGGACTTTGACGGTACTGCTGAAGACCGCGTGTGAGACGCTGCCGAAGTCAGCCGTTCTGATATCACACGGGCCGTAAGTCCAGCGGTTCGCAGGGGTGAGGGTGGGGTCTGCCCTCCAGCCCGCCGCCGATCTCGCCCTTCAGCACCTTTACGCCCGACCTCGGCTCTCCGCCCGCCGTGCTTAATGGCACCACCTCGAGCCAGCAGCCCCATTCAGGGAATAATAATCACCACTTCTTGACGTGAATATGCATGAACCGCAAAACTTTCACCCTCTTTTTTACCTTGATTCTTGCTCATTATTTTAATTATCCCATAAATTGTTCCTTTCTGAATTAAACGGCTGAAAGTTTGAGATCTGGAATAAATTACACATAAGAATTTAACAATCTATTCCTCGCTGATGAGTGTTTCCACCGAGTGTATGTTAAATGGCTTACAAATAATGTGTAATTACTTTTGGTTTTAAGAAACTGGAGGCAGTTCACACTCATGGGAGTCAGATTAAATAGATTTTTGAGTTTTAAAAGTTTCAAAGAGCTTTATAAGGCAGTCTTGGTGAGATGCCTGCACCGGTCGGATGTGGGTTCAAGTCCGCTTTGGTCTGTGTGGAGTTTGCTGTGTCCTCCCTGTGTCTGGGTGGGGTTTCCTCCCATGGTCCAAAGACATGTGTTTGAGGATACGCGGCGAAAAATGGATGTAAACCACCTTTGGTTGCTCTCATTGCTGGTGCGTTTGTTCTCACATCCCTGTTTTCCGGGCTTTTCTCAACCTTAACGCTGAGCTCTAAGAATGTGTCTCTGGGGCAGCGGGGACGCGACCGGGTTCGGCTCAGCGGCGCGACCCAACGCGACACGTGCTGGAAAAAGGCGTCTGCTGGATGAATAAATGCAAACGGTAACGTGAGAGTCGCTACGAAGCATCTCAGAGGCATACGCGACTGCAGCCCCCGCGTGCGGTGGGGGTGAGACAGGGATCGGACGCCAACCTGACCCCTCGCTCCACCTCCCCCGCCTTTTGCGGTCGTCTGAGGCCTCCGCCTTCCCGCCACACCCCATATCCTTGATGGCAGAGCTTCACAGCCCTTCACTCTGTTGCCCCCCGCACATCAAACCCCATCATTTCCGTCTCCCCCTCCAGCGTGGGGTTTCCCTCACGCGCCCGGGGTCTGATCGCCGGGTCCTTCTTCCCGCGCAGTGTTCCGAGGCTGGAGAAAGCGGGAGGGGAGGTGGGGACGGCGGAGGATTGCAATAATGCCTCCTGGCGTGAAAAGTTCTACAAACGCTTTTCCTCGTGGCCTGCAGTGACCGGGCGGTGGGAGAGGTGACGTGTCAGCGGAGCTGTGAATAGGCCTCATCAGCACAGGTGAGGGGCCAGACGCTCCCATTAGTACCTCCGAGGACATCGGCCACCTTCGCCACGAGGAAAATAAGCCGTTGGGCATAATTATTTGCAATCAGTACATTTATGATTCGCCTTTAAATATATATCTGCCTCGGTTTATAATTTGCTATTGTTTGCCGGAAAAGTGCCGCACAAAGGAGTTTGGTTTAGCTCACGCGACACACGGCCCCTGGGACCTTCAGGTGTGCGCGTATAGCGGCACGTGGGTCTCAAACGGCTAAATCATCCGAAAATCATGCAACGAAATGCGGTTCGTTCTTCTTAGACTCTCCGGTGTTTGAAGAAGGTCATTTCTTATCCTTTCTGTACCCAGTGGCTGCTGGAATGGGAGACGGTTCCCCGGACGGGAGGTCAGGACCCCCCCGGCCGTCGCTAAATTTGCACCGGAACATTTATATATTTGCAACATAGGGTTTTCTCCACAGAACTTTTCCAAAAGGCTGGATGAAGAAGTGAAGATGTAACTCATTTTAGCATCTTTATGTCGCTCGGTAATATTTCAACCCTCCCGCAAAGAACCTCCCTTAAACAGATCCCTCTGAAAGTGAGTGACACCGAGGAGAGATTTCCGGAGGTGAAGCGATTGTCGTTTTTCTCCTTCCCACCTCGGCGCAGATGTTCCTGTGAAATGTCTAATGTCACACGACATCTAGTGCTCAGCAACTGTGGAAAACTCGTGTCCATTTGTTCATGTCCGTTCGCAGAAAAATGGAAGGTGGGGGATGTGATGGCTGCGAGTCGAGCGAAGTGGGGCTCGGTGCAGGAAGGAGGAGGTTGTTAACATCTTCATCTCTGTACAGAGGCAGTAGGGATGCTGGATGGACCCCCGGTGACGCGGGTCCTTAACCGCATTCCCGGCAGCTGCCGTCCTCCCGCCCGTCACTTTTCAAACCGGCGGCTTCTCCCCCGGCGGCTCCCTCCATCGAGCTCCTATCTTCACCGTTCAGGGGAGTAAACCTGATCCAAGAAAATGTTCAAATGTTCATCAGAAGTTGCAAACACAATAATCTGAAATTTGCACTTTCTGACATTTTTCTCCAACCACATTTGATTGTTGTACATTTTTTCAATGCCTTCCTTGGGCTTCCATTTTGTTGTTGTTTTGTGGGAGAAAAACTGTGTAAGAAACATGGTATAATGCTCTGCTGTTGTGTTATAGTTTAGCGTTGGATTAATTAATAATTCCCTCACGTTGTTCAATGTTCTTCACTCTGCATATTTCTTCCTCACAGATAGCAAAGCAATCAAGCACGACACTGGAAAGAAGCAGCTGTGATTAGAGACCATTTTTCTCCAGTCAAACAAAGTACGACAAAGAAGTTCTCCGTGCCGGAGCTCATCGTCTCCTACGTGGCCTCCTCTGGCCCCACGGCGCTGCCCCGGCTCGGGGCTCCCGCGTGAGGGGGATCTGGCGAGCGATGGTGAATTACCCCCTGTTCTCCGAGCTTCCTCCTTCCAGCAGGTCTCCTCTTAGCCGCAGGAACGGTTCCTGTGGAGACTTGTGCTCCCGTGAGGATCGGGCACCCCAGCCCTCAGTAGACTTGGAGCTACAGATGTAAACAACACACATTAGGGGGCCATTTGGGTGCTTCTGATTGCGTGAAGGACACAGGTCCTGCCGTCGATCCGCCCTGGAGAGATTGCCATGTGGGAGGCGGACACCTTATGGTGGCCAGATGTGTCCAGGAGAGAAGATTCCTCAGCAGCAGCCGACCTGCTAATTTAGAGGTGGGTTGAGGCCCAAGCCTCCCCATCTGTTGTCGGGTAGAAGGTGGAGTTAGGAGGTGGAAGTAGGAGGTGGAGATAGGAGTTGCAGGTAGGAGGTAGAGATAGGAGGTGGAAGTAGGATGTGGAGGTAGGAGGTGGAAGTAGGAGTTGGATGTAGGAGATGGTGGCAGGAGGTGGAGGTAGGAGATAGAGATAGGAGGTGGAGGTAGGATGAGGAGGTAGGATGTGGAGATAGGAGGTGGAAGTAGGAGTTGGATGTAGGAGATGGGGGCAGGAGGTGGAGGTAGGAGGTAGAGATAGGAGGTGGAGGTAGGATGTGGATATATGAGGTGGAAGTAGGAGTTGGATGTAGGAGATGGGGGTAGGAGGTGGAGGTAGGAGCTGGAGGTAGGATCTCCATGAAGAGCTCAGGTTCATACCCACAAGCTGCAGTGATGAGCTCCTCCTCAGGATCACTGTGAACCTCTGACCTCTGAGCTCATGGATCTCAGGCAGTTCCGTGTTTGTCACTAATACAGATACATGTGACACACGATGATCTCGTCACACACCTTACATCTCCTGTATTTCTGAACTGATTTACTTCCTGTTCATGGGAAAGAGTGTGTGTGTGTGTGTGGGGGGGGGGGGGGGGGCCTCACAATGCCCAGAGGATCATGGGATTTTTCTCGTTGGGACGGAGTCTGTCTGACTAAGACAACAAACGGTTTATAACCACATTTCAGGGGTTTGATTAAGTTGATTCGCTACAGAAAAGAAATAAAGGAACAAAAAGGAATGTAGGCAAAATAATAAGAGGTTCGTTTTTATAATAAATTCTTTTGGGTTTTAAAGCAACTGGGAGCAAGAAGAAACTGACACGAATTGGAAAGGGAAAGAAATTGATTCTGAACTGCCTTTCTTTTCAAAAGAAGACACATCTCTTATCTGAGTCTTCATTAACTCACATTTCCTATTTCGTACATGTTCCTTTAGAAAAAAACGGAGGCAAAATGTGTTTTTTCCCTCATCTCTATTGTCTTAGAGGTATAATGCAAACACTGGGATCATTAGCGTTCAGCCAACATATAATTCCAATTAAATTACAGCCGTGGATTAATTCTGTCTTATAATTGATGTAGCCTGGAGTGACAGAGCCGCGCGGGGGGCCTGCCGAGCTCCAGCAGGGAGGAGCTGACCCAGAAGACAGGAGGATGTGGAGGAGCTCGACAGGAGGCCCGTGGAAGCTCAGACCAGGTGGCCACGGTTCCTCTGCCGACCGCATCACACCGCCGGAGATGCGAACATGAGAGAAACGGACGCGGGAGGAAGAGAACCATGGCATTGCGGTTGCACTGGACGAGTGAGCTGCTCTTTCGCCGACATCTTTAAACAAAGTTACGTGCGTGAAACAGCAAGGTGTCTGCAGGCCCACAGAGGGCCCAGGTGGGGAACAACTGTGTTCACCTCCCTGTAGTGAAGCAAAGATACGGGAAACCCGCGTATAATGACGACAAGAACCAGTCAGAACCAGTCAGCCAGTCTCTGCCTCCCTCCCTCTTTCCTTCCATCTCTCGCTCACGTCTCAGAGTCGGGGTTTTATGTCATTTATTCCTTCCCTGGCTCTCCGGCTGCACCCTGGGCTCCTGTTCCGTCATAAGGCCGGTTCTGCATGGAGCCGCCGGTCCGTTGAGGAGAGTTTGGCTTCATCCCGCCGCCGCGTTGCTGCTCCGTCCATCGAGGCTCAGCGCCAGGAACAAAGGTGGTCCTGCAGGAGTGGGACGGAAACCAGGGACATTTAGACCGTAAAGCAGCAGCTCAAGCTGCCGGACCACAAACTGTTCTGTTGCTCTATAGTGCCACAGCCGACCTTTCATGTCTGGCCAAGTTTCCCAGTCAGCCCACCCCCTGCGGCCTGGCCGCCCGTCTCCGACGCCACGACAAACATTTTGCGCTACACCTTCCAAAGTCCTTCCCGTATGATAGACGGCGGCACTTTTTAACATGGCAGAAATCGCACATAGATTCACAAAGTATCCCTCCCATGTCCAGATTCCACAACAGCACCGTTTCCCCCATTTAACACGGTAATTAACTCACATTTAACAAACCGCTCACTTAGGCACTGGCGCTGTGTGTAATAAAAACCATAAAACAAGAGCTCATCTTTCTCCATCAAGAGGATTTTGGACATTTCAGGAAGAATAAAAAATGATGCCATAAAATGTACATCTGTCTGTATATCTACCTACCTACCTACCTACCTATCCATCTACCTACCTACCTACCTACCTCCCTACCTCCCTACTTACCTCCCTATCTATCTACCTACCTACCTCCCTACCTAACTACCTACCTGCCTACCTACCTACCTATCTATCCACCTACCTACCTACCTACCTCCCTATCTACCTACCTACCTATCTATCTACCTACCTACCTACCTCCCTACCTACCTACCTGCCTACCTACCTATCTATCTACCTACCTACCTACCTACCTACGTACCTACGTATCCATCTATTGATGTTTTTCAGGTGTCTCTGTGTTTCTGTGCTCGGGGGGCAAAGCCCGATGTTGGTGGGGGGGGATTAACTTTTAACTGCAGACAACATGTTTCCAGTCTTGGGCTCCAGGACTAGATAGTTAGTTAGACAGGTAGATTTAGGCGAGGGGGCGCGGCTAACTGAAAACTTTAAGGGAGGGGTATTCATCGTCTGCGTTGGTGAGACGTGTTTCTGGAAGACTCTCGGTCTTCCCGCATCGTGCAGCTCGCTGGCCGCCTCATGCAGCAGGACGCAGACCCAGCAACCACCAATGGGACCTGCATCGGCGGCTCTCGTGCCGCTTCCAGCCAGCATCACGTTAATGAGCCTCTTCAGTACAGCAACAGCCACTGAAAACATTTGTTCGGTCAAAGACATTTTATTGTTCCATCACCGGCGTGTAAAGAGTGCAGTTTTGTGACGCCGTTTCCTAGCAGGTCGCGATCTGCCGTTCTGCAGGTCCGCAAGGCGGTTCCCGTAACAGTCGTGTTCTTCACGCACATCACGACCTCATTCTTAACATCATCGTGTTCTGTGTCATGCCGTTCCCAGGCGAACAAACATGCGCTGAAAAGTAGATCCTGTTGGACCATCGTGGAAAACGTGAGCCCTCGTCCCTAAACTATCCGCCGCCCGTTCCGAACCCGAGCCCCGAACTTCGACGGCATCGTTTCTCCATTTTGCTCCTGACGTCCCGGGGCCGCACGGCGCCTTCCAAAAAAGACAGGACTTCACTGCTGGACAGGCAGGCGCAGGCGGGCCAGGGACGAGGCTGTCGCCGTCACCGCCACTGTCCCACGTGGCAGACCGGCGCCGATGTTCTTGCTCTTTCCCTCCCGTCCCGTCGCGGGACCTCAACATTCGTCCCGCATTGTTCACCGGACGCCTCCGATCGCGTTCCCACTCGGCAGGTGGGGCCGTCACCGCCGTCTCCTCCGCCGTCGCTCATCAAAGATCCCTTATCATCACTTTGTCGCCGGATGTTGTTTGGCCACCGCCGGCTGTTCAAAGAGCCGCTCCTTTTTTGAATATGTAAAAGGCTTTAATTTGAAGGTTGAAATCCCCCCATAATAGGAGACTAAAGTAAGTTTTAAGACTAACGTGGTGATTAAGAGGAAATGTACCAGGCATTTATACAGCAAGACTGCGAGGTAATTAACCGACGTGCATAAAGATTCATGCTTTAGACCCAAATTTTAATTTGCCACATAAATGTGCCTGATGTAGGCAGCATTTAATCAGATTCCTGACAGGAGTAACTACTTTCATTTAACCTTGTCTGAAGATCATGAATTCTAACATATTTAATTGGATACATCATTTAACAGAATGAACAGAGCAAATTTCGCCCAATTCAAAAGCGCTGATTGACAGACAGCGGCAATAAGGCCACCACAATTAAAGCTGATCAGTATTCGCGGCCCTGGCCGCCCTTTCGCCGCTGCGCCGGGGGGCTGTTTGATCACCGCGCCACGGAAACTCGGCCGAACCCTCGCCGCACCGCGGCGGAGCCGGGGGCTGAAAGAGGGACGGTGTCATCGGAAAATACACCCCGTCGCCCCCCTGCCGCCAGCCGGGGACCTGCAGCCAAAGCCCCTCGCCGTCCCGTGTTTATCCGTATCACCGGGCTAATTGAAATGTTTCAAAGTGACAACGGCTTCGGAAGTAATTACTTTGTCTTGCGCCCTTTTGCAGACAATTGCCTCTCGGATGTGGAAGCCGTGTCGAGTGGCACGCGGCGGAAAGTGCGACTGGCACTTAATTGTTTTCTGGGCTCGGCGCCGACTCCTGAGGAAGGATCTCATCAACGTGCCAGATTTTCTCCTCCGTGTCGAAGTCTAACCAGCCAAAGAGCGTTCGGTTAAGCAACCAAGCTCCGGGCTTTAATTTAATTTTTCGAATTACATTTTTTTTTTCTCCTGGAACAAAACTGAATATGTTATTTAAATGATCTCTGCTTTGAGAGGTTTGCGGGGTCTCGCAGCATCGCCGCTGGGATCGACCAAACGGATTTGCACTTTGAGGCCCGGCGGAACCAAAATGGGACTCCTGGGGGCTTCCGGATCATCGCAACTGGGTTAGTCACGTTCGGCTGCGGGGGACGACGCGGTCGCCAGCGCACTTGTTCGACCTCTGGAAAACTGTTGTTGGTAACCCAGAGCGCAAAAAAGACGCCGTGGTTTGTGAACTAGTCACGCACTGGTTAGCGACTTGGAGTCTTTAACCTGGAAGCGAAGGCTTCACCTGCCATTTATGACTTGCCTTTAAAGTGCTGCACAAAGGAGTTTTGTTTAGCTGACGCGACAGACGGCCCCCGGGACCCTCAGGTGTGTGCGCAAAGCGGCACGTGGGCCTCGAACGGCTAAATCATCCGAAAATCATGCAATGAAATGCGGTTCCTTCTTGTTAGACTCTCCGGTGTTTGAAGAAGGTCATTTCTTATCCTTTCTGTACCCAGTGGCTGCTGGGATAGGAGACGGTTCCCCGGGGGGGGGGGGGGTCAGCCGTCGCTAAATTTGCATCGAAATATTTATATATGTTTGCAGTGCAGGGTTTTCACCACAGAACCTTTGGAAAGGAGCCTTGAAGAGTGAAGTTGTCTCTCATTTTAGCTTTTTTTGTTGACGTATTTCCCCCCAGTTCAACACAAACTGGGCCCACAGGACCACCGAGGTGAACAGAGGAGTAGAGGAGGGGACACTAAGCCCCCCCAGGGCTGCCGAAAAAGCGGAGAAAATACGTCCGTTTCAAATGTATTTTTAACGCTTCAGGAAGGTTCGACGTCACGATCCCCCTTCCACAGTGCAGAAGACGCCTGCAGACATGAGCCACTTCCTAATACTGCTGTGAGAACGTGAAAAAGAAACGGTGAAGGACCTGCACGTCTCATACCTGGCAGCCGACAAGAGAAACCGAAGTCACTGTTACCATCTGAAGACGCTGAGTTGTGAAGGAAAAGCCGCGGTTCTTCAGGAGAGAAGAACCGTGGAGCTGCTCTGTTTACATCTGTGGTCAAACACCTGCAGAAGGTCACAGATCCGAGTTGCTAAAGCACCGCACACTGTTACGGCCACAGGGACAAAAATTTACCACGGTAAAGTCAGGACGACTCTCTTCAGCAGGTTGCGCCCGAGGTTCTCGGCTTTCTCTTGTTTGTTCTTGGCGAATAATTTGTTCATTTCCCACAGGCTGAACAGCAGCGGAGTAAAATTTCTGGCATGGTACATGTGATGGAACGTGATCCCCACAGCTGATCCGCATTCATGAGCCCCCCGTCGGTGTGAAGGATGGCCTGGCCCTAGCCTCCATCCACAGGCTCGCGTGCTCATCTGCACGCTTTTTTCTTCACACCTTCCTCCCCGGTGGGCAATAACGTCCATCGAAACCTCAGCAACTGCTCCGTAAATCCCCAGCACGCGCCTCCGTCTCGCCGGAACCCGCTGCCATCGTGGCCGGTGGACACGCTGGTGGGTGATAAAGAAGTGAGCCGGCGTGAAAAGGACAATGGTGGTGGAGATCTGCTTGCAGGCGAAGAAGAGTTCTATGGTGCAGCAGAGTCTGTTGGACTGTAGGACTTTGGTACCTTGACCTCAGAAGGCTTTGTCACCAGAAAGTGCTCGAGAGGTGCATCCCGTGCTGTGCCTCGAGCGCACGGACCTGGTCTGAAGGTGCACGTTTACTGCAAAGTTCCAGGTCTGGTGTGTGGAATTACTGCTGACTGGTGGCCTCCTCTCAGTGGACACACGGCTCTCTTACGTTGTAGACGGACGCGAATGGTGCCCCCGGCCTGCTAGAGCTTCTCTGCTTGACCTCGTAAAGAACGATCTCAGTAAAATCAAACCAACACACCAGTGTCTCCCTTTTGGTCTCGAACAAGAAACGTCACTTATTCACAAAGGGCTGCAGCTCCCGCCTTCCTAAAACTCTCCGTTTTGTCCCCCAGTCCCACAGAATGTCCTCTCAGATGGTTTGGCGGCGGTGTAGGTTGTGTGGAGGTTGCGTCCCCCTGGAGCCTTCGGCTCAAAACGGCTCCTTCAGTCACCCAACCGCTGCCGGAAGTTAACGGGAAGCTGGAAGCTCTGCTTGGACTTTTCTCCTTCCGTCTTTCGTCCGAAATCGGTCATCGCTCTTATTCCGGGCTCTGAAGCAAGCAGTTCTAACGCGGTGGGTCCCCCGCTCCTTCGCCCTCCGGCAAGCATTTTGAGGAAACGGCCCCCTCGTCTTTTCCGGGTCAGGAGGGCAGCACGTCGGACGGATCGCAGCGGAGAGGCGCTGCTGCTCGGCGCGAACTTCCTGGAGGAAACGCTAATAATTAAGCACATGCAGGGGGGCACGAGACGCGGCCCGTGGAACCGCGCCGGTTCCCCCGCGTCCTCATCCCCTCGCCTGGCATGGATCCACCAGAAGACAAGGGGTCCCTGGGTAATACAGCCATTACTCATTCTGCAGAAATGTTGTGCAATTAATTCATTGTCTTAATGAACTGCTGGTGCACCGTGCAGTCAGACGCCGCGCTTATGCAAATAAACAGAGATGAAAGTGCTCGGCGTCCCAATCGCGGCGGTGGGATTAGTTTCTATGAATAACCCGTCGAGATGCCGTTACTGTATTTCAGTCGTTTATTTGCATATTTCCTTTGTCCCGGAGAAACGCGCCCCCCGTTTTACGGGCGCAGCGGATCGTCGGAGCAGAGCCCAAGTTCACCCGGCAGCTCCAGCCGGCGGGGCTCCGCTGGGCAAGATGCGGCGACGCCGAGGAGCCGAACATCCCCTCCAGCACGCAGAAGGAGCATCTGCGTCCACAGCATCGCACTTTAGACCCCGAAGTTCGTCGTGAGCCTGAGGAGGTGGAGGAGCAGCTTTTGAGTGATTATGGAGAAGCCAAACAAGAAGGAACAGCAGGTCGGTAGGACACACACACACACACACACACACACACACACACAGTGCCCCCCCCCCCCCCC
>UFQX01000279.1:950760-968276 GCA_900497675.1 Arapaima gigas
CCCCCCCCCCCCCCGTCATAGAAGCCGTATGAGTCCTGCTACAGACAACCTCTCCTCACGTGTCAGCAGAGTGTAAACTGGCAAAATAAACAATATGAAGAAATACTCCCGAATCCAGGCTGTTCCTCTTTCCCCGATTTTGTTCCTTTTAACAAATAAATTCCCCGTGTTTTTCACCTTCACTCACATCCATTCCCTGCACAGAACCTGGCCGGAAAAGAACGTGATGCAATAATTATATGCAAACAGCAAGAAATCGTTTCTGGCCCATTTCTGTGTCGATGTCTGAATGATATTTATTTATTGGCCCGATGTGAGATTTATATACTCAACTTTTTACCCAATTTATCCGTTTACGGCACTGGGCCGCCGTGATGTGAAACTCTGGGGCAGGATCTCGCTCGAGGGAGAGCGAGATCAGAGGGGATTTGAACCTTTGATGGCCAAATCGAAGATCTGTGAGGATCAAACCCACAACCTTCGCATTATGAAAGAATAAAACGTCGTTCGCGTGCGATAGTCTTTTTGGTAGGAATGTGAGCTGGGTTTCCGAAGCAGAAAATAGAGAGGTGAGATTTTAGAACTGTAAGAAATAAATGCGTAGATCTGCTCTGTTGATGCCTCCTTTTCCAGGCCGCTTCTTACGTGTGTCTCGGTCCACTTGTTCCCGGCACTCTGACACCTCCAACTTCCATCAGTTCACAAAACCGAACTTGTATTGTCTAATTCTGACGGCTGCTCCTGAAAAAGCAGAGGTTCTGCTGCTTCAGCTGGAAGGTAGGCCCTCGCTGTGGTCCTTCGGTGAGCATCGCTCTTTGGAGGAAACAGGGTGACGGACACAGTGACGTCAGGCGGTGTCTTTGCACGCAAACCACGTTTTTACAGAACGCTGTGCTCACCGGGGGACCAGAAAGGGGCACAAAGCTGCGCAGGTGAGAGGAGCTCATTTCGGGCCTCCTCTGGTACAGCAGCCTCAGGAGGTCTTCATGGACCAAGAGGGAGCAGAACAGAAAAACCATCAAAGGTCATCTGTATTAGATCGCCCCCTGCTGGGACTGCGGGGAATATCACGCTCCACTTTGCTTCGTCCAAAGGGGGGATTTTCCCCTCAGCGCAGTACAGCCGCCCTGTACCTTGTTTTACTGTGTTATACCCTGCTGTACCACATTCTACTGTACCGCGTTCTACTGTGTTATACCCCACTGTACTGTGTTTTACTGTTATACCGTTGTATCGCGTTCTACTGTGTTATACCCTACTGTACCATGTTCTACTGTACCACATTCTACTGTACTGTGTTATACTGTGTTATACCCTACTGTACTGCATTCTACTGCAACGTGTTCTACTGTGTTATACCCTACTGTACCACGTTCTACTGCAGTGTGTTCTACTGTGTTATACCCTGCTGTATTGTGTTCTACTGTACTCTACTGTACTGTATTATACGGTGTTATGCTGTACTGTGTTGTGGTGTGTTGTACAGTACAACACAGCAGCATCACTCAGGTACATCTGAATACCTGCACTAATTTTACTTGTGTGGTGAAGATGAGCAGAGTAACCGCGTCTGAGGCTGGTCTTCCCCTCGGCGTCGTGACAAACGCCTTTGCCTTCCTTTGTTCCCTGGAGCCGGAGAGGAGCCGCAGATGGTCCGCGTCTCCTCTCTGACCTCTGTGACAAACCGCTCAGCGAGGAAGAGCCTGCAGAGAAACAGCACCACCCTACTGGATCTGCCACTGGGCCTCTGACCTCTTGCCCTGCTACTGTCTTCTGATCCTGGAGCATCTTCATAGCAGCAGTACAGCTTAGCCTTGTCTACCTGGCCAATTGTCTCAGAAGCCAGCGGAACGTCTGGCCTTTTCCCGATACTGTCGGCCCTGCATTTTCCCCCTTTACGCCTTATTCCCGAGCTTGAAGGGCAGCACAGCATTAAGAGTGCAGGTACAACGCACGCGTTTCTTAACAGACATTACCGTGTTGTCAAAATGTGAGCCCTGCGCTTTATTTACTCTCCCCTCCCTAATTCTCACAATAATTACAACCACGAGCCCACAGGACGCCGCGGTGAGGAAAACAGCAGCACTTTCACAGCCTCGCAGTCGTAGAAGCAGCACACGTCCAATTAGACAGGCCTAAATAATAGACAATCATCCCGCATCCCTCAGGGAGGATGGAACCACTGTGAACACAACTCATACTGACGACTAACTGCAGCCACAGTAAGGACTGCGGAGACAAAATCTGCCATTAATACTCCAGCAGCGAGAGGCAGCGGCCGGGTTTACCGGGGTACCCGCCGTGCTCCGGAGCGAGCCGGGACATCGGGCCGTCCAGCGCTCCACAGGTACCCCGCACGACAGGCTGTGCCCCCGGGGACTTGGCATCTGGATGCGGGACGTGGCGAGCGTGTGAGCTCTGCCCCCAGCCCTCTCACAGGTACCCCGTCGCCCACTCGCCTGCCGCTTGCTACTAATTTACTGCTACAGTAGTTTTCATAATTAGCGCCACAAGGCCTCATTAAATCCGCTCTAATGAATAAATATTGTATTTCATAGCTTGATTACCAGATCAGCTCGATGCTCGAGCGTCGTAAACAATTATTTCCCTAAATATTCATCATCCAAAAGTGGATGATCATTGGTATTTAATGCTGGTATTTTCAAGTGCATCTCTATTATGCTAATAGTTTTTCAAGCATTTGTTTTTGAAGGAGAACTGTGGAAAAGAGTATCCATGGCATATAATTAAAAGTAAAACATACATTTTGAGATCACATAGACAATATCAGCAATAATCAGTAGAACAACACTAATAATGTGCTTTGTTCACAATTAATGATGTTTCCGTTTTTTTTTTTTTTTTTTTTTTTAAATGAAGCGGAGGAACGAATCCAGTTCCGTTCCTTTTGCACTCGTCTGAAACAACGTGCGGGATATCGGGCCCCTTTTTATGTTCTCCACATCAGCACGAAGACTGTGAGAAAACAGCACGCAGGGAAGCTCAGAAGTGGAAGTGCGCACTTTGCCATCAGGGCTGCCAACAAAGGAACTTCCCTGAGCTGAGATGCTCTTCCGGTGACCTTGACGTGAAGATCAGTCGCACGGCGAACGTGTTCTGGCACTGAAGAAGTGGCACGAACGGGCATAACGCCAGGAAGGGGGCAGCTGTGCGACACTGAGCTGCAGAGGGACCACGTGCCGCACGCCGGCGCCGCCTCACCCCCTGACCTCAGATGTACACCCCAAAAGGGCCTGTTAGAGGTCACCCAGAGGGCCATTTCTGCTGCAGAGAAGACGTGGAGAAGAAACTCATTTAAAACCAGGCTGTGATTTACAGGACTGAGGGAGCCATTAGTCGCACCTAATTGTTTCCACCCCATTAGCAACCGCTATTGAACCGTGGCCCTCGGTGCATGTGCCTCCGCCGTGCCCCCCGCTGAGCTCACCAGCGGGGACACGGCCACGGGGGCCACGTTACTAAGATCCGGCAGAAGAGGCCAAACCAAGAACTGAAAAGCGGGGGTTTTTCTTACGGCAATTTTAGTCACCCGCAGCACCGGTTTGGATCCGGGGGGCTCGGTGCGCCGGTGTCACGCGAACCTTCGTCGGTTAGCGAAACGTTTAATAGATCCTCAGTGCACCTTTATTCCTCATTTCCAAAATCAGTGTCTAGTGTGTTCAAGGTTAATCTCTAATGATAGGCAAACCAAAATCAAGATTAATTAGTACTTATTACTCTCATTTTTCAACTCAGGTGTTCTGACCAAAGGCAAAATTAGCCAATTTCTCAGGACGCTTAAATTTTAGCACATTTTAGAAGTTGTTTCTAACACGTTACATGTAATTATGTGACCATTCAGTCAAATATCTTTAAGCAGGTTGGAAGGAAAGCGTTGTGGTGAGAGCAGGCACACTGTGGGAATAAGACAACCGTGGGTCCAATGAAATGTTTAATAAAGGATCGTACAAAATATGATTTGTCAAAAAGTAAAGTCCACCCAACAAAAGTTTAATCAGCATCTACACTGAGTTTTAGCGGAAGGTCCACCTGAAAATAATTCCTTATTGAATTAAAACGCAAGTTATTTGGCAACAGCTGCCCTTTTACAGAAAGGCTGTTTCAGATGCAGGTACTAATAAAGCCGTATTTTTTTATGGGGAGGGGGGGGGGGAACACGAGCCTTACAGACAGGAATCACCTGAAGCTCTCCAACCAGAAACTGGAAAAAGAAACATTCAGTCAGTTTAATACACTGATCTGACGTCGCTTCAGCTTTAAACACACACACACACACACACACACACACACACACACACACACACACACACAAAGCGCAACTTATTTCCACAGAACAGTGGAAAAATTGGGAAAAAGCTGAACAATTTAGGACAGTGAATACTGCACATAACTCAAATTTGGCAATAAACTGGCTTAAACATTATAAGCCTTTATACATTTAAAACAATGTAACTTAAAACAAGGGAACCATTCCAACTTCCGATGGGCTTCTGAAATAAAGCATAAAGGCAACTTTATCACCTCAATGTGAGCTCAATGAGGGCACCGTGTCAAATGCACCCCCCCTCCCTCACTGCAGGTTTGAAGATGACGCCTCGAACCAAGAAGGGCCGAGAAGCCTGGGGCAGCTGCTCACTGCTTCTCCTCTTCCTCCATCTCTCGCTTCAGACTGCAGAGAACAGACATGACCTTAATGACGCTCTGCTCAAGCGCAGCCTCCATACAGCGAGCCGCTACAAGCCCGTGAGGGGGAAACGTACAGGATAATGTCAAGCAGTGTTTCCCGTCCCCCAGATTAAAAAGCTGGAAAATAAAACTCTGGGTAACCTTTTCAGGTAGGCGTGCACGTTGTCGTAGCCGTGGTACTTGGCCAGGTAGACGAGCACCCCGGTAGCACAGCGGCCCTCTCGCGCCCGACAGAAGCTGCAGTTGCAGATGCCTCGGCATGGAGGACAGTGCCACTCCTGTGAGACACACACACACACACACACCCCCCCAGTGTTCAGTATGCTGCCATGCTAAACTATTGGCACCACTGAATGACTCAATAAATAAACAAATAAAAAAACTCTACTGACTGGATCCAGCAGCGCATCCCGGACCTCTTCTCCGTATCGGTTGCGCAGGCACGGCCCACAGAACTGACCCCTCACCCCCACACACTCAGGGTTTCGGCAGTTGGTCTTGGTGTCAGCTGTCTTCTGGCGACACTGGTGACATGTGGATCCCTAAGGGGTGCGAAAAAAAAAAAAAGAAGCCAAGATTCGACAGCAAATTCACACATCTATTTGCACAAGACTTTGGTGAGGAATAAAGGGTCAACACTGCAACGCAGAAGAGACTGTAAAGCATGTTCGGACTGACTCACAGTGGCGCGATTGTAGACTTTGTCTCGTACGCTGAAGCAGATGTTGCTCAGCTCTTCCTGGGTGATCTCTTCCACCGGCCGCACAACATGGGGGATGGTCAGTGGGCCGTTGTAACTGCGCCGGCGGGGCTGATGTGGTGGTTCACATAAAACATTGTGCAACGTTAACATCCAGTCTGGAAAAACTGGGACTGGCCATCACACGAGTGACAATGACCTCTATCTGTGATGTAACTGATGACCTGTGGACACTGGCCGTTTTGTACAGTGTGACCCTTTACTAGGCTACACTTGGCTTTTCCAGGTCTGCAGCACTCACTAGTTTGTCATCGTCATCCTCAGAGTAGCGGCCCCGGCGCACCAGGCTGAATCGGTCCTCGGGGTGTTCCTCTGGTGTCGGGCTTGGGGGCCCATCCACGAGGGAGCGTGAGCGTGTGTGAGGTCGTGAGGTGCGCTCTGGGTTCCTTCTGTACGGACCAGGAGCTTGTTTGGTTCGGTGCACGACGCGTTTAGGCTGCGGGGGGGGGGGGGGGCAGACCCCTTTAAACCAGACGCAACCCCACAAAACCNAGAATTTTCAGTGGGGGGGGGGGGGGGGGGGGGGGGGGGGGCAGACCACATTAAACCAGACGCAACACCACACAACCCTCCAAAGCAGCCTTCTAATGACACAACCACCGCTCACCGTGCTTCCCGCCTGCAGAGGACTTCTTTCAGGAAACAGCCCGGGAACTTTTTCCAACTCTGCCATCAACTTTGCCAACTGTGGAAACAAAGGGCCAAATGAGCAAAGGACAATTTGACACCCCATCCAGCTGCACCTGGACACTCCACACGCTAACGCTCACCATCGCCTTGTTCTCCTTTATGTTCAGCTCCCTCTTGTCCATGAAGTTCTCGTCCTCATCGGAGTCAGAATCGGGCTCTTTGGGCTGAGAGACCGGCTCTGCCTCCAAAGGCTTCTTCTCAGTGCTCTTCTTGGCAGGGAACTTCAAGGCCACCTTCAGCGTCTGCGAGCGCCGGCTTCTGCGCTGGGGTCCGGGGGACTCGCCATCCGAATTCACCTTCTGACAAAAGAAAACACAGGTCTTAGAACAAGACGCCGGAGAACAATGCTTCAGCTTTGCCCGACCTGGCGCTCTCTGAAGTCCGAATGCCACAATCACAGGACCCATCAGAGCTGAAAAGTCACTGTTATTAATAGACACAAAGTGCATCTACAAAATGTCTTTGGCACATTTGGAGACAAGGACTTGTATTAATCAAGACCGCAGTTTTAGCTGACCTTTCAGTAATGGCATGCTATTACCTCAAGTTGCCATTTACAATAATCATTTTTGAAATTACTTGAAGTGTTGTTCAGCTCTGAGGATCTTTTTTGTTGCATTTAATCCTTCGCCCTCCTCTGCCTGCGACCCCAATGCATTTCATTTTAATGACAGGGAATTTACATCTTAATTGCAAAAGAGGTACACTGACATTTCTGGCTAACACATGAACATACAGCGCCTGGCTACAGATTAAGACTTGCAGGCTATTACTGTAATGCGGAGGTCACTTAAACACCTGAGGAGACCTGTGTTCTCAGAAGAAACCCTCACCATGGCCTCCAACTCCTCGTTGAAGGCGTTCTGTTCCTGCGCGCTCAGCAAGTTGTGTTCTGCGGGGGCCTTAAATGTCGTGGCCACCTTGGCCTGCTTTAATGATTTCTTCTGCAAAGAGCGAAAACTGTTAGCACCCCGTTTATTGTCTTCTGGAAGACAAAGCCAACTTTGGAACTCGCTCAACTGGCAAGAGGAGAAAGCGACGCTCAAGTCAATAACAGCTGAACAACCGTACGGCTTCTTACTGTGTGCGCAAAGCCATCAGAACCGAAACTGTCACAGCTATCGTCCGAGGAGGAGGAAGTCGTCTCCGACGGGACCAAAGGCACATTCCGGAAGCTTCTCAAGCTCATTCTGGTGTAGGGCTGTGGGGCCTGATGGCGCTGAACCAAAGAAAAGGGACAGAATTAACCAGGAGTCAAGCAGATGCAGCAAAGAAATCCTACTGTTCTAAAGGTGAATTTCCATGCACGAATTAAGAAAATCATATCCTACCGTGTACAAAAATAAAAAAAAAATGTTTTAAAATAACGGGCCATATATATTAAAACCTGTAGACATCCACTCTGAAACAGACCTCAGGTTTACACCTGGGTAATGTTTACTCGGCTGTACAGAAAACAATAACTGTGAATATGAAACACAGGAGGAATTTGTACTATAACCACTTCCGGTAACAACCCCCACCCCCTCGCCCCAGACCCCGCCCCCAGGTCTAGCTCCGCCCCCCAGCACCGTACCCGCAGGGAGTCCAACGTGACCGCAAGTATTACAGTTCAAGAAAAAACTCCTTCGCACAGGTACAGAACAGGGACGCAACAAAAACATTTAAAACTGAAAAAAATAAAGCGTACAACGCTTTCGCGAAATGTGGAAAAAAAACGTTAAATTTAAACAAAATCGGTCTGCTTGGTGCGTCGAGCCCTGAACGTGACTAAGCGAAAGCTGGAAAAGCGGTGGCAGAAATGCGGAAATGGCGCCGTTAAGCGCCGTTAGTTGCATGTTTACACACAGACGAGAACGAAATAAAATCGGACGAAACGACCAACCGCGCCAAGCAGCACTTTGGCTCACGGCGGAGCCGAGCGCAGCACGAGGCTCTCAGCCCTGCAGCAGCGCTTACTACTGCCCAAACCGGCGCAGTGTCCTCACTCCCCACTTGACGCCATTTCTCACCTACCTTCGTACGAGGAGGACGCATTTTCCAGCGATATAACAGGGAAAAATGACGCTTCGGTTCAGTGTTCAGAGAAGCAGCAGCCGCTCCCAGCGCGCGGTCTCTCAGCACGTGCCTCAACTCGACACGGTCTCCGCGTGCACTGCATTCCCGCGCCTACCCTCGGTCCCGACAGATACATACTACGAACACATGACGAATACAAAGAGACTCCGCTAAAAAAAAAGTGTTGTTTTTAATTTTTTTTAAATGAACCGTCAAATAAACTTTTTTGTGCACTTTTTTGCGCTCCGAGCAACATTAGACTTTTTAATCTGCAGTTTATTTCTAAATTAATTTTTCATTTTTTAGGTCCTTGCCCGTGGCGCCAAATTTTTACTGTTTGATTTGCATATGGAGGCGGACAAAGCCGGAGGCGCGAAATCTGTTCTGCGCACAGACATCAAGTTTGTGAACAATATAAAAAATAAGAATAAACGTGTCGGCGACACTCTGTGCGCTGCTTAACAACGTAAATACTAAGAACTTTATATAACATGACATTCCATCTACATTCCGTTTAGAAACTTCAGCAATTTACAGTGAGTGACACTGATTTGAGGACTGGAAACAAAGTCCAGAACATATAGGTTGATCCTAAATAGATGCTGAAAAAGTGCAGCATCTGCACAGACATTTCATGAAAAAAAAAGTCGTATCCAGAATGTGAATTCCTCCACTGAGATTTATGCACCTTAAATACACCATAAAAGATGCCCAAAATTCTCCATTTTCCCTGAATAAGTGTGTTACAAAGAGAGCGACTGCCAGGTGTGTAAGTTTAAACCTGGTGTCAGGTCTGATGTATTAATGCTTTCTATCCACAGCAGTCTGCAAGGGGGGGGTGCAGGCTATGCTGCTCTCTAGGGACCTCTGTTCCGAGTGGCACTTCTTTTAAAACTTTGTTTAGCGTTTTTTCCAGAAGACAAGCGTGTCGTGAAATCTTCATTTTACCTGCTAATCATCTCATTTCCTGCTGAGAAGAAACTGGAGTTTCCAGCAGGGGAGGGAAATATGAAGCGGGTCTGTAGGCCCGAACCCAACAGCACAGCCTACAGGTGACCTGTCATGACTGAAGATGCTAACTGTGTCCCTCAGGCCTCTGAAACCATGAAGGTCCCACTTTACAGTGGGCTCCTATTACATTTTTAATCCCCCTCTTACTATTTAAAACTTATAATGCCAGAGAGAATTTAAAGCAAACTTAAAAGAAGTTACACTTACATGATGGGCAGTAGTACAATGAAAAACCACAACATCTTAAGAAATATTTTCCCTTTTTTTATACAGCCGGCTGATTCTTCATCACAGCTGTATTTTTACATCCATTTTATTTCCGCAACCTGCTAGACACCAGTATCCCGTGTTTCGGATCTAATGTAGCCGAGTTAAATGACGTTGCCAGGCCAAAAAAGTGGGAAGGTAAAAAAGTAATAACAAAATACACATCAGACTTTGTTACCGTCACGCCACCAATGTGCGCGTCATGTTGATCGATGGGTAAATGGACAGATGGCTGTACATAAGTACAAAAGTACAGTTGTCCCCCGATTTATACGGCTAATTCAAGAATCGTTTTTTGTCGAGCGTCTCAACAGCATGGCATCCACGTGCTTTGCGGACTGCAAGGAACAACCGGTGACTTTATGAACTTATATTTCTTTATATCATAAACATACATGAGTCGAATGATCAAAACTTCTCTTTTCAGGGTAAAACTGGGGTCGTGCCCCGCGCCTCCCGGACGGACTCCGCAATGCCATCACCCTGCGCTGGACCAGCAGTCACAAATGGACGAATGAGGAAATAACATTTAAAAACAAGGTATAAATAACACTTACAAATAGGGTGAGTGAAAAGTCTGGAAATACGTTAGTGTTTGAATTATAAAGCATGTTGGTGCTGTCGTTAAAAAAAGAACATTTTATGTTGTATTTTAAGTGAGGTGTTTTTCACCCAGGAATTGATTTTTTACAAAACAATAACATGATAATTTAAACCCCTCACGACGGGGATTCACTCAATGCAGTGATTTCTGGCAGGTGACCAGGTGACTGCGGGACGCAGGTCCGGACACTGACTCCTCTCCCTCTTTTCGGCGGCTCGAGGATCTCGGTTCAGAGCTTGCGAGCGACGACCGACCAAGGTCTCCGCCATTCCCGGCCGAACACCTCCGCCACGTTCGTAGACTGTTCCAGCACCACGAGCCTCACGCCTCCTGCTCCTGGCCCAGGCTGTGGTGCCATCACTTGGGCTGCCTGGCTCCTTCCACCTGCCACGAAGCGTCTTCAGGTGATCGGAAATGTGACACAGGTTGTGTTTGATCTGCAAATACTTGATCGATCCCTACAATCCAGCCAGAGAGCTGTGTTCCGACACCCGCGCTTTCCTTGATAGACTCACCAAAGTTCCTATTTCTGCTGGTTCTCAGCGTTGGTTCCAATATGGCGGAGCGACCTCTCGCCCCTAAAAACTGCCGAATCCCTCCCAGCCTCCGTGAAGAGTCTCAAAACCAGTTTCCTTCAGATCCTACTCTCTCCCAGTCTCCTCACGCTGACAAATACTTGCGCCAAACCATCTGCTACGATCAACGTACTTGTGCTGAGCTTCGCTCACCTGTCTGTATCTACAGCTCATCGTCTGTGGTCGAATACAGACTGTGAATTGTGCGTAATTTCGGAGAACAAAGTGTGCGACGCAAATAAATGCAATATATATGTAGGCTTTAAGGTACGACAGCAGCACCTGCGTTGTGATTTCAAGAAGGGCCTGGGAGGAAATATTTCAGTGCCCCCCGATGGAGACAGACGTGCTGTTTTCTATCACCAATAGATGTTGAATTTCCCACTAGTGACACCCTGCCGCGATCCAAATATAATCAAGAGACCCCACTCAGCCAGGCTGGCCAAACGCACAATGAAGTTAGAAATAGAAAACTTGCCGCTCAGTAATTACCCAAGATGGGTTCCCTTTAACAGCTTACAGTCGCAGGTTCATTATTGTGCCTTCATTTGGCGGCGAGGAGCCGGCTTTACCGATTGGAGCAGAAGGACTGACAAGTAAAAATAGGCTGGTAAACAAACGGGGGAGAGACAACTGGAAGTGGAAAAAAGAAGCCGAAAGGCGAACCGGCTGTCGGCCCCCTGCTGAGCCAAAACAATGACTAAATGTTAAATAGAAATCAACCACAGTCATTCTCAATGTGCAGCATTTTTCTGGCGCCCCCCCACCCCCCCACCCACCTAAACACCAGTAGTGCGAATGACCCTCGAATTGAAGTAACCCAGGGAAATATTTCTCCTACAGTACAGGATTTTAACGCCGAACGCTAATAAAAATGTGTAGACGCTGCTTTAAAATGCAGCGAACTCCGCCACACGAACTTAAAAGGACCCCCCTCTGCCCCAAATCGCGCATAAAGACAAAGATGTAATGATTTTTTTTCTTTCCTCCCGCAATTCAGGCACCGCGTCAAAGGTCACCGCCCAGCCGCGCGAGGTCCGGGATCCAGACCCGGCTGCATGTGGGGACGGCGACGTTGGACGCCGCAGAAGTGGAGGCACCGCACTTGTGCAAAGGGTCTTGACCTGCTCAGGCACCACCGCAGGGGTCTCGGAGGAGTAAACGCGCCCAAGCGGCCGGCTCGGAGGGCACGGCGGGCCGGGGTGAGTGGCGCGGGGGGCTGCGGTCGCACACGGCCTAATCACTGTGGCAGAAACAATGTCTGGTAATGATGCACAGGACCAGAGCGCTTTTAATGACAATTCATACATAATTCAGCACCTTTTGCTTGGCAGCGTGGCAATATCCTCATTAGTGGGGACTCTGGGTGGCTGTCAGATGGTGGCCGCACAATCGTGGACCCTCATTTCGTCTTTGAGGAGTGCAGCTGCTTCCATGACACAGCCAGCAAAGAGGGGCAAAAAAAAAAAAAAACCCGCCACGCCGGTTTGTTTTATTTAGTGCGAAAAAACCTTCCAGTTTGTAAAAACAAGGCTGACACGGAACCTGACACCAGGCAGGGGAAAATAATTAGCTCTCATTTTCTCAGCCTCCTGTTTCCTTCTCCCCGCTGTGTTTCTACCCACTAAAACCACCACATGTCAGTGGAAATGGGAGGCAATTAGCGGGCTCGTTTCAGCCCCGCCGAACCCACTGAAAGGAGACTATTTATGACGGGACAATGAACAGCTGAAAGATTAAATAACGTTTGCTTTTTAAAAAGAAAATGACTTCTGCCTAAATGGGCCATTTTTGATTATATTCAAACAGCAAGTGGAGAAGCAGTCGTTTTTCACCCTTTAAGACCCTAACAAAAGACCAAGAGCAAGAGGGAATGAATGTAAAGCGGTTGCTTAGATGAAAGGATTATTTATGCATTTCTTTTTAAATAAGAGCAATACATGTCTTTTTTGTGGGGGGGGGGTGCACTTAGCATGACGGTGGTCAATAGGTGATGGAACGGCTGATAAAGGAATAAAGGATAATGATTAGCACTTTTACAAAGTTAAATCAATATAAAATTGGGCTTTTTCCAACATTGTCACCTTGATATTGTCGGTTGGAAAAGGCCCGTTATTTATTTATTTATTTTTTTAAACTGAATAACGGCCGCAGCGTATTTTGTAAACAAGACGCCATTTACACAACGTGTTCAAAATAGCGGACGTGAACTTTTTTGCAGAATATAACAGCCGCCAGTGTTTTTCTGTGCGTGATACTCGCAGCTTTTTATTTTGTAGGCATCACAACGAAATTCTTGTCATTTTCATCTCCGTTGCGGTACAAAAATATTAGGAAGACCAAGTGAGTCATAATAAGCGTGTTAATCATTAGTTTGTGTGGCCAAAAAGGCTGATGAAACATTAATGTGTAGAAATCAAGAGTAACATAAGAGGATAAAAATATTCCATACAATAAGTAAAAAAAAAATTCTTATGTGGCGAAGGGAATGGTGGTGAGAGATGTGACATGTTGAGGGGAAAACGGCACCGGAAACTGGTCACATGTTGAAGGTCATTGACAGGTATGGATGATCACACTGGGCGACCGATGAAAACGGCAAAATGGCCTCAAAAATGACCAGGAACTGGATCAAGAAGATGTATAGAGACAACCTTGACACTGTCTGCTGAGTCCCTGGATAACAACACTGCTCTCCATAACTGGCCAGACTAGGATTCTGTGCTTCACCCAGTACTTTTGAATGAACTTCTCAAAACCTTCCTCCAAATTTTCTAGCTTCCCAAGATTATAACACATGAATGGACAATATTGCTCAGATTCCAGTGTGGGTCCCATCGCATGCGTACTGGTCACACATCTGACATTACCTGCCTGTCAGGATATCTGAACATCATAGAGCTGCTATGGGAAGTCCTGCAGTACATGACCAACTTCTTCTCATATAAAACGGACACTTTCCCACGTCGCCCATCCATCCATCATCTGCAATCCTTAACCGCTTGTCCTGGTCAGGGCACTAGAAGTGCAGCTGCTTCCATAACAGAATCCCACTCCATTGCAGGGACCATCAAGTTCAGGAGATTCATCAGTGTTCCACGAAGAATGAAATTGTTTGGTTTCATATTTTTTCCACCTCTCTGGAAGCAGCATAAATCCCTGCTTTCCTGAAAGGTCTGTTCCAACTGACCCAAGGCATCCAGGCACCACCTGCTGATCTCCTTCTGCTCCGTATTATATTGTGCCCCGTTGTCCTACTGGAGAAGAGACTTCGGGGGGGCAGTTACATGCCTAGATGTACTAGGTGTCCTCAAACTTGAGCCTGAGCATAACTGTCACCATTTAGCAAACTCGTGAAGAAAGCGGGTTCTGTCGTGGCCGACAGCTGTGATCTGCAGAGGCCGTCGCCCAAGCCAGCATGAGGAGGACAACGCTGGCTCACATCCCCTGAAGGAAGTGATCGCCGTGAGCTCTTTTAGGCATCGGGTTACTCAACTTAGGTGCATTCAGAAGTGCTTTTGGGTCCTTACCAACAGCCTGCTGCCTCCATCATGCCACACATTTGACATTTATTGATTTTGTCATGTTGCTTTCTCTGTTTATTTATTGTGACGACTGTCTTTTGTTAGATTTCCCTATTGGGCCCACTACTTTATGACTAATTTCCCTTTGGGGTCAATGAAGTCCTGACCTGTCCTGTCCCATTCTGTCTTATTCCATTTGGTCCTCTCCTTTCCCGTCCTGTCCCATTCTGTCTTATTCTATCTGGTCCTCTCCTATCTTGTCCCATTCTGTCTTATTCTAGCTGGTCCTATCCTGTCCTGTCCCATTCTGTCTTATTCTATCTGGTCCTCTCCTATCTTGTCTCATTCTGTCCTATTCTGTTCCGTCCCATTCTGTCCTGTCTCGGTATATTTACACTTCAGGTGTCTTACACCACACTTTTTACTCTTTTATTGCCTCCTGAACACTACAGTAGTGGTGTGGCAGAGGAAACTATAACCGAAACTGAAAAAGTGCACAAGAACAACAGCTAGAAAGAAGAAAAATGAGGAAAAAAAATCTCAGCCGTTTACTGTGCCGCGAGGGGGAGACGCGTAAGTCCTTTAAATACATCAGTCTGTCGTGTCCTTTGGACCAGATTAATAATCCTCCAAAAAATGTTATTTTGCAATTTAAATTACTGAACAACAGGCTTAAAATAGCGAGTGCGAATTTAAAAAACGCTCCAGAAAGTCTGTTTATGAGATATTAATGTAATCAAGCAGAAGTTCTCCAGCCAAAATAATCATTTTACCATTGTGACAAAACAGAGGCTGGTGACAGAAATACTGCAATAAGGCTTTTATAAGAAGAAATCTAAATTAAAGATCAGCCTCTCCGCCTTTTCCTGTTTGCAGCTGGAGACATCTGCTAACTCCGCCTTAAGTTCCGTTTCACGAACATTTCGTTACAGGAGGAGGATAACGACGTTCTCCACAGCCTCGTCTCACGCCTCTTCAGCCCAGCTGCTTCACGCACTTAGCCGCGTGACACAGGATCGGGTAGGAAGTAAACAGCATCAAAACGCTGCACAAGTCCTATTAGATGCACCGTTTAATTCAAGTGACATAATATTGCACTTCGTCGAGCGGTGTTCTGCTTGTCCACGGAGGACTCGCGTGGGTTTTCACACGTTGGACAGAGGGAACGTGGTCGCCGCTGAACGCGGGGGGCCAGAAACGGAGACTCCTTTCGTAGCTCATAAGCGCCTCCCGTGGCGGTGATTTTCCCCACCTTCCCACCTTCTCCACGTCTGACGCACCGCCAGCCAGTGGAGATGACCCCCCCCCCCCCAGCAGTTTTAAAAGGGTAATAGAACAGACCTCTTACAGTGCGAGTTTCTCACTTATTCATAACCTTCTTCCGGGACGCAGCCCGTAAGAGAGCAGCGATTGTGAATGAAACTACAGACAAGCTTCTGGTCCGGTTTGGTCCTGAAGCCGGGAAACTGACGGCCGGCGGTTTGGAATGAGACGATCTGTAGAGCGTTTTAAAACAGCAGCTCTCCGGTGACATTTCGCACGGTTTCCACCGAGCGGTGGGGACTAGAGCAGGTTTCTTCTGCCAGCGACTTCGGACCAAAGAGGAAACCCAAACAACAGCGAGCGAGACCGCGACGTGCGACAGCAGGAGGGAGAAGAACGAGCGCGACGCGACGTTTCTCAAAGTTTTATTGAAAAACACGCACAGAAGAAAAAGCAACAAAACACCCACATCAAACTCGGTGTGAAAAATAACGACGATCGTCTCAAAACTAAATCTTAGTATGTTAAAAACACTGAAGCAGTTAAATGCAGTGCGTGACATCGCAACCCTAAATATTAAATAATGTAAAAAAAAAGAAGAAAAAGCGGTCGCTGATACTCCACTCAAACGTAGCCCAACGCAGCCCCGTGTGGTAACTCAGCTTGACCTCTGGCGCCCCCTCTGGCGAGGTGTGGCTACTGCACCTGGGGAGGACAGCGGGCTGCCCTGCTCTCCCTGCTCCCCCACAGCGGCACACAGGTACCCTCTGCCCTCGCGAACCAAAGCACCAGCTCGGCTGGGATGTCCTCGCCCCCCCCCCCGTCGGCCTGCGTCTGAAAGCAAAGCCGGCAAACGTGGTCCGACGTCGACGGGTTAAATACACACTTTGCAAAAGCAGATAGAAGCAAGGCAGACGTACGCTGCTATATTCGGAACATTTTAGAAAGGAAAGTGGTTCGGTAACATTCCGCCTTGTGGAAACGGTTATTCTCCGTGACAGAGAGGTGGACGCAGCAGTGACGTGCCTTCGACGGCAGGACCGTGATGCGCGCTCTTCTGAGTGTGAGCAAGTGAGCGGGTTGCACCTCTCCGGCTGAGCAAGGCAATAAACCCTCGCCTATCTTCGGCCCGCTTGGCTCGGAAGCCGCAAAACCGACGAAGCCGAAACGAACCGTCGCCCTAAAGCACAGTGTAAAGACGTGTTTTCTTACGTGTTTTTGTCGGTGCCACGCGTGACGGTTTGCCTCTACGTGTCTTTCTTCAGGTTAAAGCACTAAATAAGAATTAATTGTGTTGTATATGTCCAGAATGAATGAACCTGATTGGATGCCCCACTGTACGTCGCCGCTCCATTGCGACAGCAAAAAGGGCTTAAAACTCTGCTGTAAGAGCAGAAAAAGTAGATAATTCGTCGGCTTTGTGGAATTATGCCCTCCCGCCAGCATAAGTGGTGACTGAATCAGCCGTCTTCACAAATGCATCCCCCTTCTGGGGTCAGACTCCATCACACCCATTTCTATGCACAGAGCTGTACTGCCTTACTGTGAGTGAAAAGGTACATTACTGAGTCTTACTGTGAGTGAAATGTCAGTTTGTCATAAAAGCATCAGTGCCTCAATGTGATTTCCTCCTCAGGCTCTTTCCTCACAGCATGACACACTCTGCATTCATCACTGCAGACACAGGTGGCGTCTGTCAGGGCCAAGTGGGTGTACGGCTCACTGAGCATTCTATACATAGAGCCGAGGAGGCCGCCGGAAGAGTTTTTTTACTCTGCGCTCATTGCTGAAGTTTTACGTGCCAGAAGCCCTTAAAATTACTTTTTCTATAAAAGGAGAAGAAGAAAAGTTTTATGCAGTATGCGGCGGACCACATGAAATTTGAAGACAACGTCAGAAAGGCACGGCGAGGGCTGGTGTCCCTTCGCAAACGTAATGGTCCGAGCTACAAATATCTCAACGTATTTTTAACTCGGAGACCCAGGGCATCCAGCAGGTATTTAACACAGTTTTAACACAGGCCACAGCTGGCCGACCAACACCCCCCCCCCCCCCCC